>JAJONR010009289.1:0-11285 GCA_029582245.1 Solanum etuberosum
CATAACTCTTGAATTCATAATTCACATTCAAGAGAGAGTTAAGAGTAGAGTTCAAGAAAGTCTTTGAGTTCAATTGTGGATCCTTTGAGATCAACTATTGATTTGAGCTAAGTTTTGAGGAAGTAAGTAAGAGAATGAGAAGAGTCGTATACATGAGTTCCATATTGTTATGTAGACCCTCGAGTCGAGTCGTTCATGCCCATAGATTCCGCATGAACTTCGTAAACTGAGCATCTTTGAAAGGAGTAGTATTTTCAAGTTCTAAGTCTTGAGTATCGAGTTCTTAACCCTTTTTGAGATTTTATTCCTAATCATGGGACTATTACACGTTACCCATGAAGTCTTTGAGTTGAGTAGTTCATGCCCACAATTCCACATGAATCCTATAAGTCGAAATATGTTTCTTATCATTGAGTTGAACTATGTTTCTTTGAGTTGAGTGAGTTGAGAAGAGGTCGGTATGTTTCTTTCCCACCAGTTCAAGCTTATGTTTATGCTTTAGAATTCCCCTTTCATGCTTGTACATTCCATGTACTGAGCCATTTGGCCTGCATCATTTCATGATGCAGATACAGGTATTCAGGGTCATCAACAGGAGCTTCGTTGATACCACATGGAGTTAGAGTTGGCTATGGTGAGCCTCCTTGCTTCTAAAGGATTTCATTTACTTTTCAGTTTTGTCAGGATGTCGTGGGTCTTGTCCCGACTTCCATCTTTTCCATTTAGAGGCTTCATAGATAAATAGTAGAGTTTCAGAAGTCTGTTCATTTATTTTGTTAAATGTTTTAATGACTTGAGTTGACTATAGAGGCTAGTGGAATATTCTATTTATATTCAGAGTAAATCATTTGAGTTAAAGCTTTGTATTTGAGTTTCATGAATTTTTATTCTGTTCTAAGCTTTGTATGATTGAGTTAGTCTTCCGCTTGTAGTCAGCTAGGATGAGGGTTCGCTTGGGGACCAGCGGTGGTTCTCGAGTGCCGGCCACGTGCAGGGTGTAGGCTCGGGTTGTGACAAACTTGGTATCAGAGCACAGAGTTCAAGTGTCTTAGGGTGTCTATGAAGCCGTGTCAAGTAGGATCTTATTTATGGTTGTGAGGACCCCACTTCTATAAATGAGGGACTACAGACATTTAAGAAAAGTTTACCTTCTTTCATACTCTTAATCGTGCAATAGAACTAAGTCATAGCGAGTTAGTCATACTTGTGCGTTTCTCAGATTCATTCGACTACCCCTCATACTAGTGGTGGTTGAAAAGCAAAGTCCGTCCTTTATCGAAGAGTTGCTCTCAACAAGAATCTTGAGAAAGTCATGAGACTCTAGAGGGGATTGAGAGAAGCCCATGAGTGAGTTAAGTGTTGAGTTTCAGAGGAATGCACTCATGTTCATATGAATCGTGCATTTAAGCTAAAAGTGAGTTGTACTCTCTTCTCTAAGTCCTGTTTCCACTGAGATCCTTATGAGAAAGTATGTTTAGAGCTTGGGTAGTATTTTTACCCTAAAGGATAGTATGAATGACGAGATTATGAGCAGTAGCAGCGAAAGAGCCTAGAGTTAGAGGAAAGTATGCATAGGTTTAGTAATCTAAGAAAGGGAGATGGTGTTTTGACAAGCTATGTTATTATAGTCATGCACCTAGTAAGATGCTAATGAAGAGTTTTTCCCTTATGGGTTGAATAAGAAGTGATGAGTTGTGAAGATTCCATCATAGGAGGTAGAGTGTGTTGTAGCTATGAAGGAGTTTGTGATGAAGTGTCATTGTGTAGGTAATGAGCAAGTATATGTGTTGAATAGAAGCACAGAGTATTCATGAAGTGATAGATCTAAACTAGGCTTATGATATGTTTGAGAGGGTCATGATGTTCAGAAGGTTATAGAACTGATTAAGTAATGAGGTATAGTATAGTAGACGAGCAATCGTATTGATATTTGGGTTTAGTAATGAACATTAAGCTTGAATTTGAGATGAGTGTCATGATCGAAAGAATGGCAAGATGAGGTTGATGATGTCAGTCTTGGGATTTGATCTAGTAGACTTGACATAAAGTAGGTAAGGAATTGAGATGTTAGCTGCAATAAATATGAGTGGTACAAGTGAGATACCCTAACCTTTAGATAAGGGCAGTGAAGTGTGACTAAGTCACAAAAGTAACAAGAGCATTAAGAGGTGTATAGAGAGGGTATGTAATCAGAAGAGGTTAAGAGAAACACCTTAGAAAGAGGTCTTAGTACCCGCTTATAGAGAGTTCGGTAGTCATGAGATAAACTTCTCCCGAGTGTTAGAGTAAAAGAGGATGTAAACCAGTTAGAGATAATGGAATAGGTCCATAGCTTTCAAGTGTCATCTTTAGACCTAAGGGGGAGATGACAAGATGAGAAATAAAGTCAAGTGTTTGAGAGTAAGATAGTAATGAGTTTCAGAGAGTATGGGAGATATCTTTTCAGAGGTCTTTAAGTAGTGGAGTGATATTAGAAAGTGAAGGTTAGTGATCCTACCGTGATAATGATGGTTTGATAATTCCGTCTAAGGTTATAAATAAGGAGGATGAGGTTTTACTATGAGAAATAGTTAAATGAGAGCCCTTAGTTGGTTCCGAGGGAGTTGGTTAGTAGGAGTCCATGGAGTTAGTTTGTTCACCCACACGCCAATCATATTAAATTTAGCGTTAAATTCATTCTAGAAAGTTGAAGGTTTGATGTTCTTGAATTGTGTTATTGAAATTGGCTTTCGTTTTTTAGTTTAGATGAGATTGATGAGTTCTTGAGGAAATCGTGTCGATTTTAGAGTTGTGTTTAATTAGATTCGTGTGTACATGTATTGAGTATCTGAATCTAAAGAGTAATTGAGAAAAAGAATCGAATTTAGGCGAATTGGGGTTAGAAAACGAGGAAGAAAAAGTCGGACAGAAAACCAGTACTAGGTCCGCGTCGCGGACCTATTCCTCAGAAGTGATATTTTTTATCTCCGCATCGCAGACTTGCTCTCCAGACAGTGTTTTTCAACCGTTTCTCATGATTAACTTTCTAAAACACTTTTAATCATCACTATATCTTTCCTACCACAAATCATGACCTTGAATTCATAATTCAAATTCAAGGTAGAGCTAAGAGTTAAGTCTTGAGAGTTCTTTCGAGCATTTTTGAGAAAGTCCCTTGAGTCTTTTTGAGGAGAATATATTCATGAGTCTACTTTATCATCACGAGAACCTTCATATCATGAATCATAACTCTTGAATTCATAATTCCCATTCAAGAGAGAGTTAAGAGTTCAAGAAAGTCTTTGAGTTCAATTGTGGATCCTTTGAGATCAACTATTGATTTGAACTAAGTTTTGAGGAAGTAAGTAAGAGAATGAGAAGAGTCGTATACATGAGTTTCATATTGTTATGTAGACCCTCGAGTCGAGTCAAGTCGTTCATGCCCATAGATTCCGCATGAACTTCGTAAATTGAGCATCTTTGAGCGGAGTAGTATCTTCAAGTTCTAAGTCTTGAGTATCGAGTTCTTAACCCTTTTTGAGATTTTATTCCTAATCACGGGACTATTACACGTTACCCATGAAGTCTTTGAGTTGAGTAGTTCATGCCCACAATTCCGCATGAACCCTATAAGTCAAGTAGTCTTGAGATGAGAAGTATCTTTGAGTCCTTGAGTTGAGTAGTTCATGCCCAAAATTTCGCATGAACCCTCTGAGTCGAGCATTCTTGAAATGAGTATTATCATTGAAGTTCCTGAGTTCTATGTATGGTTATTTAAAAACCTTGGATTGAGTCGTTCACGTCCATAATTCGACATGAACCTTATTTTGAGAAGTGTTTTACAAATGCTTTAAACTTGTTTTAAGACTTGAGTTTCAAGTTGAGTAAAGAGTAAAGAGTGAAGTTCATTTTCTTCAAAAGAGTATATGGGGACTATGTATTCCCAAAGAGTAAATGTTTTCACATTTAAACAAGAAAGGAAACACCGATTTCCAAAAGAGCCTTTGAGCTAGTTCTTCAGTAAAGAGTAAATGCTTTCACAATTAAGCAAGAGAGGAAACACTGATTTCCTAGAGATGTCTTTGGGCTAGTTTTTGAGTAATTATCTCAAACCACATAAAGAGTTATATTTTTAAACATATGAGCTAGTTATATTTTGGGAGTAGTATTGAGCACCGATATGGAGGAGAGTTCAGACAACTCACAGCCCCCATAAACCATGTAGCCATCATGGGTAGAAAAAGGTCATACTTTTTAGATGATTCCTTAGTGCTTTTTAGCACAGACTAGTGGATCCACTTAGTAGTTAGGTTTTATACCCCCGGCAAGGTATAGGACGACCCTGGCAGCGTGAGGCAAAATGATGTATCATCACATAGCTCGTAGTGATAGTTGTCGGTTAGAGAAACTCTCACAGAGATATTTTGTATTCTTATATACACAGAGTTATTTTGTATTTTCATATACAAACAAAAGTTTATTTTGTATCCTTGCATACAAACTGAGTATATTGTATTCTTAAATACATTGAGTTGCGTTCTACTGTTTTAAAAGCTTTTCATATATTGCATCTCTTATTGTTGCTTTATATTGAGTTGAGTATCCAGAGTTGAGTATCCAGAGTTTGAGTACCCAGAGTCGAGTATCTCATTTTTGAGTTTAGCCTTATTTCACTGAGTTGAATATCCTATTATTGAGTTGAGCCTTATTTCACTGAGTTGAATATCTTATTATTGAGTTGAGCCTTATTTCACTGAGTTGAATATCCTATTATTGAGTTGAGCCTTATTTCTCTGAGTTGAATATCTTGTCATTGAGTTGAGCCTTATTTCACTGAGTTGAATATCTTATCATTGAGTTGAACTATGTTTCTTTGAGTTGAGTGAGTTGAGAAGAGGTAAGTATGTTTCTTTCCCACCAGTTCAAACTTATGTTTATGCTTTAAAATTCCCCTTACATGCTCGTACATTCCATGTACTGAGCCATTTGGCCTGCATCGTTTCATGATGCAGATACAGGTATTCAGGGTCATCAACAGGAGCTTCGTTGATACCACATGGAGTTCGAGTTAACTATGGTGAGTCCCCTTGCTTCTGGAGGATTTCATTTACTTTCAGTTTTGTCAGGATGTCGTGAGTCTTGTCCCGACTTCCATCTTTGTCATTTAGAGGCTTCATAGATAGACAGTAGAGTTTCAGAAGTCTGTTCATTTATTTTGTTAAATGTTTTAAAGACTTGAGTTGACTATTGTTGGCTAGTGGAATATTCTATTTATATTCAGAGTAAATCATTTGAGTTAAAGCTTTGTATTTGAGTTTCATGAATTTTTATTTTGTTCTAAGCTTTGTATGCTAGTTAGTCTTCCGCTTGTAGTCAGCCAGGATGAGGGTTCGCTTGGGGACCAACAATGGTTCTCAAGTGTCGGCCACGTCCAGGGTGTAGGCTCGGATCGTGACAGATGGGAAGGGCATCAACGAGAGTTTGAGAGAGAGTGATCCAACACCAACAAAAATTTTAAAAAAAAAACACAAAATGAAAAGGAGTTGATGGGAAAGGCATCAACGATAGTTGAAGAGAGAGTGCTCCAACAACAAAAACAAAAAAAAAATAAAAAGAAAAGGCGTTGATTGGAAAGGCATCAACCTTGAAAGTTGGAGAAGAAGTGCTCCAACACAACCAAGAGAAAAAATATCGAAAAAATCAAAAGGAAAAGACGTTGGTGGGAAGGGCATCAACTTTGAAAGTTGGAGAGAAGTGCTCCAACACAAACAAGAGAAAAAATATTGTGAGTTGGAGAGAAAGTGCTCCAACACTTGGAAGTTGGAGAGAAGTGCTCCAACACAATCAAGAAAAAAAATATCGTGAGTTGGAGAGAAAGTGCTCCAACACTTGGAAGTTGGAGAGAAGGTGCTCCAACACAACCAAGAAAAAAATGAGAATTGAAGAAAAGTACTTCAAGAATTGAAGATTGAAGAGAAAAACTCCAACAATTGAAGATTGAAGAAAAGTTCTCCCATTCAACAACAATGACAAGAAGAAAAAGATAAGAGTATACAACTTTGAATTATGGGAGAATGTTGGAAATAATAATTCAAAGTTGGAGTAGGAATCCTAAGTGTTTAGGATTTGTTATTTATGGTATTTACTTATTCATGTTTAATTAGGATTTGTTAGTTATAGTGGTTCCTAGTCCTAGTTTAATTTGATTTCTTACTTTTATAAATAGGGATGCTGTTAGTTATTTTCAATATGCAGAAAATATAGAAAACACATAAATATACAAAAACATATAGAACTTTTGAGTTTATAAATAAAATATTTTCCTTCACTTTTGAATCGGAAAAAAAAATTCTACTAACTTTTTAAACTACTGAAAAATAAAATTCCAATCAAATTCATAGTATTTTCTTTCTACTATTTTCAAAACTATGTAAATGATCTATCATATTTTTTAATTATTTTTTTAAATTTATTTATAGCACTTATATGATTGTGTGTGAAACTCTAAAAAATTAAAATTGCTGGGCTATTTTTTAATATAATAAAAATTAATTATACCTCCTAAATTTCTGGTAAGTGATACACATGCGGTAATTTGGTTTTTTTCTCGATTTTTTCTCTCTTTTTAATAAATTAAATTACAATACTATAAAAATTAAAATTTAATTTAATTTTCTATAACTTTGATAAGTGATACAGATAGGATAACTTATATTTGGATACATAGGAAAAACGGTTACATTTTTAAAGTAGGTATATAATGAAAAAAATGATTATATCTTATAAAATTTGAGTGTTAACTTCATCCTTATCAATTCTATCTATATAAACATTTGTATCTAACTCATCTCTACAGATAATATTTTTATTCATTTTTTATCTCATTTTTAGGTTCTCTATTTTGCAACTTTTTTTATTGATATGATTTATCTTATTTATAAAATTAAAAAATACCAACATTCATTATAAGTAAGAAATATTCTATATCAGTAAACCTTTCCAATGTCACTAAGAAATTAATTAAAAACTTTTAATTTATTTATTATTAATAAATATAAAATTTTATATTTCTAACCAATTTATCCTTTATAATATGAACAATGATGTTCAAATCAATAGCTTAATTAAATAGATAGAAACTGAATAACAACTTCTCATCAAAATCCTTTTTAAATTTATCACTCCAATCCATTATCAAGTTTCATTTACTCCACAAAAACACATAGCACCATCTAAATAAAAAATTGTGATTTTCGCATTATCTTTTCACTAAATTTATTTGAGCGAAAAAATTGAAATACTCATTTTCTAGCAATATTTTTAAATATATTAACTACAACTTTATGCCAAAGACTATTTTTTATGCATTATTGGGTCAAAATAGAGCGAATTTCAAAATTTCTGGTATTCTATTTCTTAGTTAGTTCATAAAAAAATTATTCATGAATTATACTAATGATTTACAACATAATGACAATGGATATACAAAGAAGTAATTCACATGTAATATGAGAAATGATTCAACCAACAATAGAACTTCTACCGAACTAATACCTCGCTAAAACGTTTATAGATTAAAATAAATTAAAACTTACATTGTAATTTTTTAAAATTTAATCGATCAAAATATAAATTTTTGTAATGATAAAAAGTAAGTTAAAAGCATTTATTACAAAATTAAAATAAGATAGGTAATGTAATATCGTAAACTACAAGAGTGGTGAGTGTTATGAAGTTAAATATGAGGAGATAGCTTTGAAATTATTCTATAATCAAATAAAAATAATATCAAGATATTTAATATCGTCCATCCTTATTAATCTCCATATTAAATATTTTTTAAAATTTTTTAAAAATATATAGCTGAATAATTTGAAATTAACAAAAAAATATTGAAGAACAATAACAATGTACAAAAATAAAAAAAAAAATTAATTTTTTTAAATAAACCCAGTAAATAATATTTTTTTAAATTTGTGGTTTTGAATTATACATATATAAACATTTAAATTTAATTTTTTATAGTATTAAATTTCATGTGGAGAGTTGAAATTTCATTTTTTTATAGGAAAATAAATACATTTTTAATAGCTTAAAATAAATATATTGTAACCTAAAAATGTAGCTGATCATAACTATTAGAATATTATTATAACAAATAAAGTTATATACTAAATCATTGAGTCAATATGATAATGTATTACTATAACTATTTAAATAATATATTAACAAGTAAATAAATTTTATCTATTTAAAAAATATATTAACAAGTAATTTTTTTTACAAGAATTACTTTTAATTTAACAATTATGACATTCAAAAATATCCGCGCAACGCGCGAGTATGAATATTAGTTGTTATAAGATGAGAGGAAAATAGAAGAATACTAAATAAGAAATGAAGACAAAAAGATATTGCAAGTAGAATATAGTGTTATTTTATTTTCTTCAAGTGTATCTTCCACAAGGGTAAAAAAGTACGATTTTGTCTTCAATAAATCAGTAAAATAAATACAATAATAAGTATTGAGGTGGACAAAGCCTTCCATCCTAATCAACTTTGTTCTTTCTCCATTAAGCAATGATCCACTTTTTAAACAAGAAATGAAGAGAAAATGATATTGAGAGTAGAATGTAGAGAATCTTATTTTATTTTCTTCAAGTATATCTTCTACAAGGGTGAATAAGTATCATTTTGTCTTCATTTAATCAGTAAAACAAATACAATAGTATATATTGAGGTGGACAAAATCTTTCCATCATTATCAACTTTGTTCTTATTAGAGAGTCTTATTTTATTATCTTCCATCTAATCAATAGAATGTAGAGAGTCTTATTTTATTATCTTCTAATACCCTTTTATATGATGCAAAAACAATCAGTTTACAACCTTTAACAAATATGTTGGTACAATATTTAAGTAATACATTAAAAGTTACATGTATGTTGAAGAGTTAAATGAATAAAACACACAATTGGATGAATTCATAACACTCCCCCTTGGATATGTTTATAAATAATTCTCTCGTTAAAATCTTACAAGGAAAAACTCAGTATGAAAAAACCTAGTAGAGAAAAAAGAGTATACATATCTTGTGATACGCCTTGAGTGCTGACTCATTAAAAATCTTACCAGGAAAATCGAATGAAATACCTTAAGGAAAAAAAGAATACAACGTGTATTTTATTTTTCCTGATGAAAAATTTATTTGATATCTCGGAGACGATGCATTCCAATCATTTATCTTAGCTTCTCAAATGTTGTCATTGGCAAGACTTGGTGAATAAATCTATAAAATTATCACTCAAACGAATCTGTTGAACATATATTTCACCATTTTGTTTAATATCATGTGTGAAAAAGAACTTAGGTGAAATATATTTTTTTCGATCTCCTTTGATTTATTCTCCCTTTAATTGAGCTATGCAAGCAGCATTATCTTCATACCATATTGTTGGAATCTTTGCTGGCACAGAAAGATTAAATAATTGCAAAATGTGTTGAGTCGTTGATCTCAACCATACGCAATCTCGACTAGCTTCATGAATGACTATTATCTCCGCATGATTTGAAGAAGTAGTAACTATTGTGTGTTTTCATCGAACATCATGATATAGTTATACCTCCATATGTGAATATATAGTCTGTCTAAGATCAGATTTTATGTGAGTCAGATAAATATCCCGCATCTGCATAATCGATCATTAACGACTTGAATGCATTAGGATACAACAATTTCATATCAATTGTTCCTTGAAGATATCTGAATATATGCTTAACACCTTTCCAATGTCTTCTTGTTGGACATGAGCTAAATCTCACCACTAAATTTACTGTAAAATAAATATCTGATCGGATATTGTTGACAAGGTACATTAGTGCCCCGATAGAACTCAGATATGAAGTTTCATCCCCAAAAAGTTATTTATCCTTTTCTTTAGGTTGGAATGAATCTTATTTATATCAGGCCATCTCACAACCATCATGGTACTCAATGGGTTCGATTTATTCATGTAAAATTGCTTCAATACCTTTTTAGTGTATGTTGATTGTTGGATAGATATCCAATTTGTTAAATCTTTAAACTGTAGGCCAAAACAAAATCTTATCTTACCAAGATCTTTCATTTCAAATTCTTTCTTCAAAAACTCAATAGCTTTTGAAAGCTTTTTAGGAGTGTCAATGATATTCAAGTCATCAACATATACAAATATTATAACAAATTTAAATTTCAACCTTTGTATAAAAACACAAAGATAAATAGGGTCATTCTTATACTCTTCCTTTAGCAAATATTCGCTTAAATGATTATACCACATCCGCCCTAATTGTTTCAATCCATATAAGAATTTTTGAAACTTTATCAAACAAGTTTTTTTTTTTGAATTTTTACAGACTTCAGGCACTTTGAGTGCTTCAGAAATTTTTATAAAAATATTGTGGTTCAATGAGTCATACAAATAGGCTGTGTCAATGTTCATTAGATGTATTTCAAGCTTTTCATGAACTGTCAAATTTAATAGATATGTGAAGGTAATTGCATCTACAATGAGATAAATGTCTCCTCATAATCAATGTCATATCTTAGTAAAAATTCTTGTGCCACAAGTCTTGTTTAATATCTTACGATTTTATCATTTTCATTGTGTTTTCGCACAAAAACTCATTTGTACCCCCACTGGCCTGGTGTTTGAGCTATTGGTCCAAAAATTTCATATTTGTTAAGTGAAGCTAATTTTATTTGAATTACTTCCTTCCATTCATTTCTCTGTCTACATTTATCGACAAGTTTTAATTTTGAATTCTCATCTTGTTGTATTATTTCAACAGAAACATTATATGCAAAAATATTTTCAACCACAACATTATTTCAATTTCACCTTTTTCTCGCCGAGACATTATTTATTGGATTTATTTTTATTATTTTCAAGTGCTTAGACCTCCTCAGTAGTATCATCATTTTTATGTTCCGGGACATTTCTTGAGCTATTGCTCCATATTATGATTATTTATTCCTTATTTTTTATGAGGATTTTTATCCTTGAAATCAATTGGTCTATCACGTTTTAAGGGTGGCCTAGACTCATTTGCTTTAATTGTCACGCCCCGAGCCTACACCCCGGGCGGGACTGGCACTCGAGAACCATTGCTGGCCCCAACCAACCCTTGGCCTGGCTTACTTACTCAGCGGAAGTCTTAAACACAAGAAATAGTCTCAAAGGATAACTCATGCAAATGTCTTTAAGAAATATTAAACTTAGCCAAAATGGCAACTCAAGTCTCAACCATTAAAACAGGAAATAGAA
>JAJONR010009290.1:0-15753 GCA_029582245.1 Solanum etuberosum
TATCAACATTCGGAACACATAATCGACATTGGTATCAAAGGACACTATCTCCCTCTAAGGAGAAAGGCTCAATAAATTTTTTGGAAACTGACTTCTTCACATCAAATAGTACTGAATCAAGATCTTGCTTAGCTTTGAAATTCGATACAAAAGACGATTCTGATTCATTATAAACAACCACACCATAGTCACTAGAATCAACCAGGTGAACACCCAATCGGGCCAACCTATGAACATCACAGACTAAATCCTTCTTATTATCTTCAACATGAGCAACACTTCCTATTGATAGTCAACTAAGAGCATCTGCCACCACATTGGGCTTACCGGGATGATAAAGGAAACTCATGTCGCAATCCTTCAATAATTCAAATCATCTCCTTTGGCGAAGATTCAAATCCTTTTGGGTGAGCCTCTATCACAATCTGATTTATCAACTTATCAACATTCGGAACACATAATCGACATTGGTATCAAAGGACACTATCTCCCTCTAAGGAGAAAGGCTCAATAAATTTTTTGGAAACTGACTTCTTCACATCAAATAGTACTGAATCAAGATCTTGCTTAGCTTTGAAATTCGATACAAAAGACGATTCTGATTCATTATAAACAACCACACCATAGTCACTAGAATCAACCAGGTGAACACCCAATCGGGCCAACCTATGAACATCACAGACTAAATCCTTCTTATTATCTTCAACATGAGCAACACTTCCTATTGATAGTCAACTAAGAGCATCTGCCACCACATTGGGCTTACCGGGATGATAAAGGAAACTCATGTCGCAATCCTTCAATAATTCAAATCATCTCCTTTGGCGAAGATTCAAATCCTTTTGGGTGAATACATACTTCAAGCTCTTATGGTCAGTAAACACATCTACATGAACACCATCTAAGTAATGCCTCTAAATCTTTACAGCAAACACCACCGCTGCTAACTACAAATCATGAGTCGGATAATTCTTTTTATGCACCTTCAATTGCCTCGAAGTATAAGCAATGACTTTCCCATGTTACATCAAAACACAACCAAGATCAATTCCTGAAGCATCACAATGAAACACAAAACCATCCAATTCTTCTGGTAATGTCAAAATAGGGGTTGAAGTGAGTCTATCATTCAACTCTTGGAAACTTCATATATGTGAAGCGGACAAAGGTCTAGGCCAATTCTTAACCACCTCGGTTTTCTTAGGATCGACTTTAATACCTTCACCGGAGATAATATTTCCAAGGAAAGCAACAAACCTCAACAAAAATTCACATTTGTTAAATTTAACATACAATTCACGATCCTTCAGAATTTGTACACAATCCTCAAATGCTCAACATGCTCATCCTCACTCAGTGAGTAAATCAAAATATTGTCAATAAACATAATCACAAACATGTCAAGATATTGCTTGAATACTCTATTCATCAAATCCATGAATGTCGCCAGGGCATTAGTCAAACAAAAATACATCACCAAAAACTCATAATGACCATACCGGGTTGGAAAAGTTATCTTCAGAAAGTCATTTTCCTTCACCCTCAACTAAGTGATATCCCAACCGGAGGTCAATCTTAGAGAAGAAATTTGCACCTTGGAGTTGATCAAACAAATCATCAGTCCTTTGAATAGGATACTTATTATTTATTGTAAGCTTATTCAACTACCGATATTCAATTTCACAGGGAATCATCCTTCTTTTGAGCAAACAACACTAGAGTACCCCATCGTGAGATACTCGTGCTAATGAATCTCTTTATCCGTTAAGTCTTTCAAATGATCATTTAATTCCTTAAGTTCTGTCGGAGCCATTCGGTAGGAGGAATAGAGATAGGTTGCGTATCTGGTAGAAGATCAATACTGAAGTCTAGTTCCAATTCAGGAGGAATACTGGGAAGATCATTGAGAAACACTTTTAAAAAAGCATTTACAATTGGAACTGACTCAAGAGTAGGGGTTTCATAATCTGTATTCATAACCCAAACAAGATGATAAATGGAACCCTTAGAAATAATATTTCTATCCTTTAGGCAAGATATGAACTAACCCTTAAGAACAAAATTTCCCCTTTCCCATAACATGGTAGGTTTGTTCTGAACCTTGAAGGTGACCAATCTGGTGCTACAATCTATGGAAGCATAACATGCATGAAGCCAATCCATCCCAAGATTAACATAAAAATCTAAAATATCCATCTCTACAAGATCAGCATGAGTGACTCTATGAGAAACAGAAATAACACAATTTCTATAAAATCTTTAAGCAATAATAGAACCACTGTAACACCTCAGATTTGGAAAAAGGAACAGGTTGCATGAATTTTGGCTACTGGTTCGGGTCTACGAGACCAGTCTATGGTTCGTAGAAATTTCTGTGAGTTGTAGACCAGTCTCGTAGAAATAGAAAAATATTTTTTGAAAATCAAGTTCCAGTTTCTCATCCTACTAATGACCAGTACAGTCTATCGAGTGATCTACAGGTTGTAGATGTGTTCCGTAGAAGCTATCTTGACTTAGTAAAATTTTGGGGTTAAAATAGAGTTTTATGGTTAGGGTATACGGACCGTAGAAAGTTCTACGGACCATAGAAAGATCCTGTCAAAAGTGGGGTGATTTTAAGGTCCTAGTACTTGGTCTATGGTTGACCAGTACTGACCAAAGGAAGTTCTACGATCCGTAGGTCCAACCCGTAGACCAGTCCCGCAGTTAATTCTTAGGGGGTTTTAGGTCTTTTTCTAAATGTTCTAAGCATATACTATGTCGTTTTGGCCTCTATCCTAAGCCCTATATAAAAACTTTAAGTCCTAAATCTACCCACTACAAACCTATTCTAATATTTCCCCAAAATCCAACCAAATTCACTCTTTCAAATTCCCTCTCAACCTAAGGAAGAAGAATAAGTTAGGTGTTGCTCCCAAATGCACACACAAGTGTACGTGGTCGCGCAAGTAAAATAGTTGCCCTAAAAGAGCCGGATTATCGAACCCAAAGGACTTGTCAATTAATTATTTTTCTAAATTATACTAATCTTATTATTTATTTAAGAGTGCCAAAAGAATTTGATTTATAAATAAAAGAATGCAAGAATTAAATACTAAAATAACCTTACTATGATTGAGGAAATTTCAGGGCTGCAAATAACTAAGAATTCATGCATAGTATCATCTTCTATGGACTTCAATTGGTTATAAAATTGCTTATTTACAAGGTTGAATGTATGATCATCGTCTCCCGACCTCTAATCTCCTACCACAATTGGAAGTCTAACTACATCATTGAGCAGGGATAAACTGAACCAATTGCGGAGCATTAAGTTTTCATCTTGTTTAGTAACCAATCAAGGTCCCTAGGTATATCTCTATCATAGATACAAATCAACCCTAATTTATAGAGAAGATCATGCTCCTTTTGTCCCACGTTCTATCCTCATATTCCTATACCGAGTTTAATTTGGACAATGAGTTTATTTCAATGGTGGTCAATCACAAATACTAAAATAAGAATAAAGAGCAATTTATGCGATATACAACTTCAATCCATAAAATGAAGTACTAAACAATCATCTTGTAGCCACAGCCCCAGAAAAAGGGTCTTTAGCTACTAATGCGTAAGAAAAGAAAACATAAGAAAAGAATTCTAAAAAGTAAAATGACTTTTTCCTCCAAAGTATCTCTCCATCTAACGAAATTATTCCTATGGACTATTTATAGATATTGAAATAGCCTAAATAAAATAATTGAGTTCAAAACAAATTGAGAATCCAAAACCAAACGAAATAAGATTCTGCGTGAAACAATGTTGCGCCACCCATGTTGTGTTGTTGCTGCCTTTACTGGCTGCCACGTGGCCCAGCAGGTTTGCAGTTCTAATTCATTCTTTCAACTGCACTTCAAATGTTCATATATTATTATATTCAATTTAATCCATTAAGTTGTTTGCTTGATTTTCTTCTATAATCTTCCATCTTTAATTCGTTTTACCTTCAAACTTCTTCATTTTCACACCAATTTAATCGTACAAATAAAATATACATTTAGCACAATTCATAAAATACATGCTCAAAAATAAAAAATACAAATAATAAATATAAGATAAATAATGATTAAAAATATATATTTTGGCCTCACATTAACACCCCTACGCTTAAACTTTTGCTCGTCATTGAGCAAACATTAAAGCTCATTTCAGAAAATCAAATTAGGACTTTAGTTGATACAAACAATTAGGTCATCCACAGATTTCAAAACATCAAGTACACTTCTCAATCATTATGTCAAATATACAAATAAACAACAAACTTCTAACCTCCTAACCTCAAGGAAGGACTCTGAACTCATTAAATTTAAGCTTGCTCACCTACTCTCATCAAATAAAGCTAATAAAATCACATATCGATCATGAAACAAGTGCCCTCACAAGAAGAAATAGTCCACACACTCAATTCAAAAGATTAAATATAAATTAAGGAATTTAGTATCAAAGAACACTCTCACACTCACAAAGAAAATTCACATGTATGCACAAAGAATCATAGGCTTGCTCATTAGGTACATCTCACCTAATTAAGCATGTTTGAATAGAATCAAATAGGACTTTAACGGGTTGTAATGTAGGCTAGGGGACCGGTAGGAAAACTATATAATAGTGACCTACACTTCCTTAAGCACTTTTCACTTTAAGACTTTATGACCCATTATTTTCTTCTTTTTATTTTCAGCCCTCTCTTCAACAATTATTTCACTAGTAATTCTCATTATCTCAAGAATGCTTCAATTATTTTTTTCAAAGAATTTTTTTTTTTCTCTTTTTTTTTTCTTTTTTTTCATGTCACATTCTTTCAAATAGGGATTTTTAATCACTTTATAGCTATCATTGATTACCTTTTTTATCTCAACCATCCATTTT
Source organism: Solanum etuberosum (assembly GCA_029582245.1). Taxonomy (NCBI): domain Eukaryota; kingdom Viridiplantae; phylum Streptophyta; class Magnoliopsida; order Solanales; family Solanaceae; genus Solanum; species Solanum etuberosum. The sequence continues at coordinate 4,906 of JAJONR010009290.1, forward strand.
TCTTCAGATTTAACAATTATAATAAGTCTATTATACAGTGCTCAAGGAAGTAAGGTGCAAACATTAGAGATTCAACAAAAGAGTCGAGGTAAAAATATGGCTACCTACAAAAGGCTACAAGCTCAAAGGGGCTACTAGTGATATAATATCTGAAAAGGCTAAAATTTATAAGACAAATCAAAGAAAGGCTATTATCATCCCCTAAACAAAGCAACATTTTTTATTTCGCTTCAATAACATGCAGGGCAAGTTCTAGACTAAGATACAAAATATGGAATAAATAAATTCTCACCACACATGGCACAAGTATCAATCAAGATGGATCAATTCCTCTTCTAAGAGAGACAGGGTCATAACAAACTACTAAATAAAATAAGCTATTTACAAAGTCACAACGATGAGCCTCGGTGTCAAAGAGTTTGGAATTTAACTAATAATCAAGCATTCACAAGAAAGTACTACTCAAAATTAGGCCTAAATAGCAAGTATCATACAACTTAAATGGGTCTTTTCTTTTCTCTCCAAAAATATAAAAATAAAAATTTACTCCTAAAAAAATTGCTCAAAGGGACTATTATCAGGAAAATAACCAAAATCAAAAGCCAAGGAACCCATCCTAAAAAAAGACTCAATAAAATAGTAAAAACTAGTAATTCATTCCCCCACCCCACACTTAAAACATGGCATTTTCCCCAGTGCAACAGCATAAGCTAAGAGTGAAAGAAAGAATTATTTTGTTGTTTGTTTTTTTATGACATGAAAAAAAAGGTTGGGCTAAGTGTGCTTCTCCTAACGAATAATTTTTTTTTTATTATGTTTGTTTATTTTTATATTTTTTATGAAAAAGTTTTTGTACCCAGGTCTGCGACGCGGCCTGGATACGGACTTTACTGTCCAGAAAATTTGTATTCATTTTTTTTAAAAAAATAATATTAAACAACTCTAAAGCACACTTCTCCCTAACCAACATATGCGGAAGAGTCCCCACCCCACACTTAAAAAGATGTTATGTCCTTAAAACATCAATTAAAATTTTAAAACTATGGTTAGAAAAACTCTTTGAGGCCTTTAGGCCTAGCTAGTCGCATGTTATCTTAATTGTCATCAAGGGTCATATGCACCCTACACTTAAGCTCAAACGTACTCCTTTCCTTCAAATTTTTTGGGTACTCAGACTTCTCCTAATCTGCAAAAATAACAAAAAATGACACTAAAAAATAAAATAAGAAGCTACACTATAAACTGGGTTGCCTCCCAGTAAGCGTTTGATTTAACGTTGCGGCACGACTTGATTAAGTTTACTACTTTTCGTTCCACTTTGAACTTACGAATTTCACCCCTAACTTTGCATCAAGTTTTATGTTTCACTCAAGAGGAGGTGGTATAAAGATAAAGGAACCAAGTAATAGATGTTTCATCTTGTACTTCTTGGCCCTTATGTGAGGAATGTCATTTTGTCTACGTGGACTAGAAAACTTTAGGATGTAGGAGCCTTGTTCCTCATATATACACTCATCCATAAGTTCAAATGACTCGAATTTCATGTCGCCATCTAAGCATAATATAAAAAAGTGCTTTGAATGAGATTTACGATGCCTCAACTCCAAAGCAACATTATTTAAAACATTCTCACTTTTGTACTCTTTCTCAACATCGACATTAAGGAATAGATATAGTTAAATGGTTGGAATTTCTCTTTTTGCTCCACTAGTTGGTCATCATCCACGACAATTGGTGATTGAACATCAGACGCCCCAACCTTTTTGTTCAAGTGAGCCTCCACTTCATGAATATCTGAGTCAAATTGATCTATTTCTTGTGTTAGCTCAACTCTTCCTTCTATTAGTTGGGTTGTCATGTATGTCAGACCATAACAGATAGACTCTTGAAACTTTAGAAGTTGAGTTTGTTCTTGTAGCCAAGATTGGCTCACTATCTCTGCTTCTTCACAACATTCTTCTTGTTGGGATTCAATCCCTTTTTCTAATTGAGAATTAGCTAGGCCTGTAACTTACAATTGATCATCGTCAACCTTAGCTTGCAGTTCCATGAATTTTGCCTGCAGTTCCATGGTTTTTGCTCGCTGTTCCATGGTTATTGGTTCCAGTTCCATGAGTGCTAAATTATTTTTGTCCAGCATGTCCATAATCTGCTTCAAATAAATATTGCACGCCTCTTGTTCAGCATTCTCCACTTCATCACCCCTGCCAACATCACAAATAACAGAAGAATCATAATAGGGGGAGGGGGAGGGGAATAAGAGTTAGGACAACCATTCCAATGACCATATTGACCACCACATATATGACATATAGGACACTCAATATCCAAGTGGGGTCCATCACAAAACTTACAAGGATACCCATCATCTAACCACCATTTATTCCAATCATCCATATCAATAAGAGTACCAAATTATTCAAAGAAATTTTTTTTTGTTAAAATAATAATAATAAGATAATAATAAAAAAACTTAAATAAATAAAAACAAAAATTATAACCTAGAAGAATAATTAATTTCTAAGTCCCCGACAATGGCACCAAAAACTTGTTGCTCCCAAATGCACACGCAAGTGTATGTGGTCATGTAAATAATATAGTGGCCCTAAAAGAGTCAGATTATCGAACCCAAAAGACTTGTCGATTAATTATATTTACTAAATTATACTACTCTAATTATTTATTTAAGAGTGCCAAAAGAATTTGATTTATAAATAAAAGAATGCAAGAATTAAATACTAAGATTTCCTTACTATGTTTAAGGAAATTCCAGGGTTGCAGCTTACTAAGAATTCATGCATAGTATCTTCTTCTATGGACTTCAATTAGTTATCAAATCGCTGATTTACAAGGTTAAATGTATGATCATGGTCTCCCGACCTCTAATCACTTACCACAATTGGCAGTCTAACTACATCATTGAACGGGGATAAACTGAACTAATTGTGGAGCATTTAGTTTTCATCTTGTTTAGTAACCAAGCAAGGTATCTATGTATATCCATATCCTAGATACAAATCAACCCTAATTTATAGAGAAGATCATGCTCCTTTTGTCCCACGTTCTATCCTCCTATTCCTATACCGAGTTTAACTTGGACAATGAGTTTATTTCAATGGTGGTCAATCACAAATACTAAAATTAGAATAAAGAGCAATTTATGCGATATACAACTTCAATCCATCAAATGAAGTACTAAACAATCATCTTGTAGCCACAGCCCCAGAAAAAGGGTCTTTAGCTACTAATGCGTAAGAAAAGAACACATAAGAAAAGAATTCTAAAAAGTAAAATGACTTTTTCCTCCAAAGTATCTCTCCATCTAACGAAATTATTCCTATGGACTATTTATAGATATTGAAATAGCCTAAATAAAATAATTGAGTCCAAAAGAAATTGGGAATCCAAAACCAAACGGAATTAGAGTCCGCGAGAAACAGTGTTGTGCCGCCCATGTTGTGTTGTTGTTGCCTTTACTGGCTGCCAAGTGGCCCAACGGTTTGCAATTCTAATTCATTCTTTTAACTGCACTTCATATGTTTATATATTATTATATTCAATTTAATGTATCGAGTGATCTACGGGTCATAGATGTGTTCCGTAGAAGCTGTCCTGACTTAGTGAAATTTTGGTGTTAAAATTGAGTTCTGCGGTTAGGACCTACGGAGCGTAGGAATTCCTACAGATGTTGAAAGGTCCTGTCAAAATTTGGGTGATTTTAAGGTCCAGTACTTGGTATACGGTTGACCATTACAGACCGTAGGAAGTTCTACAGTCCATAGGTCCGACCCATAGACTAGTCCGACAGTTAATTCTTAGAGGCTTTTGGGTCTGTTTCTAAATGTTCTAAGCCTATACTATGTCATTTGAGCCTCTATCCTAATCCCTATATAAAGACAATTCTCAAATATACCCATTTCAAACCCATTCTCCTATTTCCCCCAAAACCCAACCAAATTCATTTTCCCAAATCCCCTCTCAACCTCAGGAAGAAGAAAAAGTTAGGGTTCACTCCAAGGTCTTCAAATCACCATTCATCTTGGGGTTTGAGTTATAAGGTATGTGGGTATTCACCCATGGATTCCATTCCTTCATGGGGTCCCCAATGTTTTCAATTCCTCAATTCAATTTCAGTTGATCAAATTAGGGTTTTTCTTAATTCTCCATGGGCTTCATCAAATTATGATTCAATCATTGTTTCAACTTTATATTGCATGATTTAATTTAATTACATTATATTTAGTTGAAATTATATGAACCCACGCATGACCCATGACTTTCAAATGGGAACTTATGAAAAACCCATGAACCCATAAACTATGAATTTGTAAATGTAACACCCCGACTTTTCGGAACTCTAATTTAACTTGTACATTCGTGAAAAAACAAAGAGGGTGAGTAATAAATTAAGAATGATGTGGCATGTCATATTTTAAGTGTTCAAGGGTTGTATCTCAAGTTTTTAAGTTAGGTAAGTTGCAAAATAAAAGTTGGCGAAAGTTATCACAAGTTCCTTTTAAAATATTTCTCTGAAATTTCGGTCAAATGTCTAGGAGGTTTTCTCTCAATATTTAAGGAGTTATGGGTCCTACAACCTATAAAATTGAAAGTCTACGAGTCTAGTTTCCAACGCATCAAACTGTTCATTCATACGACTTCAGAATAGAGAGATATTCACATTTTTGTGAGACTGCGCAAGCAGGCACTGAGGTGGTCCCTTAGGTCGGTGGAACTCTTTATATATCTTCTTCTTCGAATTTTCTTCATTTTTTTCAGTAAATAACCATAAAACATAGAAAACCCACTTCTAGGATCAACCAAATTATATATTTTCTCGACTTAAGTCCTTGACGAAAGTTGTTCTACGCGTTGAGCTTGTCATCATGGTATAATTTATTTTATCGATTTTGTAGCATATCATACTTTGGTGTTGGGACAGCAAGGGTTTGGACATACTTTAAGGTTTTGAGGTGTATTACGAACTTAAGATCAAGGTAAGACCCTTCTTTCATCGACTTTAGTTTTGATAGGCCGCAAATAGCAATTTGCGACGGAAATACATATCTTCTATCGGATTATCGTGGTATCTTCTATTTTCGTGGGTTGATTATGGTCCTTCCTTATTGTAGTAGCGAGGGGGGCTGTGAGTAAAAGTTGTTAGGCCACGTGAATTCAGCGAAAAAAGGTATGTTAAGTCTATTCCTTTCTTACGGCATATTTCTTTAAAGCTTAGGAGCAATGTAATTAGGTTGTTATCATTGTTATACTTGTAACCATTAGTGTTGATTGTTGGCTGCTCGAGTGGATATAATCCTTCTTTGTCGGGATTCTTATTAAGTTAGTAGCGTCCTTATGTTCGACACGACTTAGAGGCTATTCGTATAGGTTGCTTATAGCTAAATTTCTTGCTTTTAGCCTATTGGATTGTTATTCTTTCCCTTGGGGCAATTGTGGTTAGCTGCAGAAATGTGATCTATGCCTAGAAGGGCTATGTTCTGCCTACAGGGCTATATTGACGCCTAATAAGGCTATGTGCTACCTATAAGGCCATATTGTTGCCTAAGAGGGCTATGATGGTGTCTAAGAGGACTATGTTACTGCCTAAGAGGGCTATGTGTTGCCCACGGGGCTATATTGATGCCAAAGAGTGTTATGTGTTGCCTACGGGGCTACTTTGACACAAAAGAGGGTTATGTGTTGCCAACAGGGCTATGTTGATGCAAAAGAGGGCTATGTGCAGCCCACAGAACTATGACGTTGCCTAAGAGGGCTATGTGTGGCCTAAGGGGCTATATCGTTGCCAAAAAGAACTATGTGACTTCTTACAAAGACAAGGGGCTACCGATAGGGATATGTAGGTTGATTTGGTACCTTCTGGGCTTATGGGGGCCTAGGTAGGTGGTGTTGTTTGTACCTGCCGACCTTATGGGGGCTTGGTTAGGTTGTTATTTGATAATTTGTTTGTACATTTAGATTCAGTAGTGAGTTAGCATGTTTATCTAAATTTTGATTTCCTTACCTGATTGCTTTTGGTATATTATGATACTTGCTCATTTAGTCTATAGCCTTTCATACTCTGTACATTATTTCGTACTGACGCCGCATTGCCTGGGGGCGCTGCATTCATGCATGTAGGTCCCGAAAGACGACCCAGTAGACCTCATCAGCAGTAGGATTCACTTCTATCTGGTTGGCTAACCCCTTGCCTTCGGAGCTGCCATAGTTAGGAGGTTTGTTAGCTTTTGTTGTATATATTTTTATGGGTAGGCTGGGCCCTTGTCCCGCCAATCTTTACCACTCTTAGAGGCTTGTAGACTAGTGTGTGGGGTGTATAGCTACTTATGGCCATGCAGGCTTAGTTTGTTGGTTTGCTGAAGCTTGTTAGATGTTTGATGTGTTGTGTTGGTATATACCTGCTTTCAGTTTTTGTATAGAGATCATGGTGGCCTCGACGGCCCAATCAGGACTTTTGTGCTAGATGGCTATTTCTTTATATGAACTCTTGGGAGTAGCTGTTTCTTTTATAGATTTGTTGACAGGGGCCTTGCCGGCCGAGGGCTTAATTTTAAGTCGAGATATACTTGTTTGTTTTATTGATTGCGTGTGGCTGCCATGTGCTAGTAGCGAATGGTTCAGCAGGGTCAGCTCGGGCTTGAGTTTTGGAATTAAGAGACAGTTGTGCCCCTTGAGTTTGGGGCGTGACAAACTTGGTATCAAAGCAACGTCGTATCCTAGGGAGTCTCCAAGATGTTTCTAGTAGATTCTTGTTTATAATGTATTGTGCACCACATTCGATAAGCAAGAAGCTACCAGGCATGTTAGAATGACTATCCTTCTTTTGCTCACCTCGTGCTATAGAGCGGTGTCTAAGGTTTGAGGTTTCTGGCTTATAACTGATATTTGTATGCAGATGGAGATGGCTGGCACCAGACAGACCACAGCTAGCCAGGGGCTAGATACAGCTGCAAGCGAGGGTACCGGCAAGGTACCACAAGTGGAGGTAGCCCATTGTGAGACCCAGGGGGAGACATCTTCTCAGCCCCCTATTGCTTCTCCACCGCTTCAGGAGCCTCAAGGGCTACAAGACTTTCTGCTCCACCAGCAGTACCACCTCTAGTTCCTCCTATTCCATTTGATCGTGATTTCAAGAGTGCAGTATATATGTTAGCACAGTTAGTAGCTGCATAGTGCCAGCAAGTTGCGCCAGATGTTGCCGGACCTTCTGAAGGGCCTAAAAGTTCGAGAGTTTGTTAATTTCCTGCCCTTAATCCTCCACAGTTTACAGGGACAGATCGCAGAGAGAACCCTCAGCACTTTGTTGATCAGCTTCATAGGATCTTCAGAGTCATGCATGCCTCAGCGACTAAATCAGTTGAGTTAGCAACATTTTGATTGCGTGATGTTGCAGTATTGTGGTATGAAAGTTGGGAGAGATCTAAGGGAAAAGATGCAGCTCTACCCACTTGGGATAGCTTTACAGAAGCTTTCATAGATCACTATTTGCCTCGAGAGATTAGGGATGGCCGGGTGGACCAGTTTTTGAACCTCCGACAGGGCAGCATGAGTGTCTGAGAGTACGGGTTGAGATTTGATTCATTGGCTAGATATGCACCAGCATTTATTGATACGATGCATGACAGGGTGCGTAGTATTTTGGGAGGGCTTGACTCGGACTATATCGATGCTTGTTCCACCGCTGCACTAAATGATAATATGGATATCTCACGAATTCAGGCCTTTGCACAAGGCATAGAGGATTGCCGACATCAACAAAATATGAGTGAGAGGGTCGAGAGAGAGAGACAGAATAGGGCTAGGCCCGCTGGTTCACAGGAAGATTTTCAGGGTTTTCCCAGACCTCGATATTCTAGTAGGCCACCTAGACCTCCGTCACAGCAGTTCCAGGGTAGTAGATTTGATCGTCAGGGACAGCCAGGCCCAGGTAAGGGTTCACGAGCATCAGGCTCTCAGCAGCAGAGGGGTTCAGGCCAGGCTTGGACAGCCCCATCGCGTTGCACTACCTGCGGTAGGATGCATTTCGGGAGGTGCAGTTAGGGTTCCACAGGTTGTTATTCTTTTGGAAAGGAGGGGCATGGGTGGAGGAACTGCCCGACCATAGGTCAGGGTAGTATAGGTCAGTCGACCAGGTCAGTAGTAGGGTCCTCCTCATCAGCACAGTCTAGAGGGCGTGGACCCCAGACTTCAGCAGGTAGAGGTAGAGGCGGAGGCAGAGAGGGAGGATCTAGTTCTGGTAGTGGCCAGAACCATACATATTCACTAGCCGGCCGACAGGACTCAGAGTCATCACCAGATGTTGTGAGAGGTGTATTGATTGTTTGCTCCCATTGTGTTTATGCTCTGATAGATCCTGGATCTACTCTGTCTTATGCTACTCCATTTATTGCGGGGAAGTTATGTATAGTAGCAGTTGGTAAGTCTATTATTTGCATCCTGGATCTACCCTTTATTGTGTCTATACCAGTTGGTGAGTCTATTATTGCCAGGAGAGTCTATCGAGGTTGCACGGTAGAAATTATCGACCGTCAGACCTCTGTAGACCTCGTAGAGTTAGAGATGGTTGATTTCGACGTCATTATGGGTATGGACTGGTTAGCATCTTGTTATGCTAATATTGAGTGCCGAACAAAGATTGTTAGATTCCACTTTCTTGGAGAGGCAGTTTGGGAATGGAAAGGTAATACAACAACGCCGAAAGGTAGGTTTATTTCCTATCTTAAGGCGAGGAGGATAATTACTAAGGGTTGTATTTATCATCTTGTTCGCGTTCATGATATAGAAGCAGAACCACCGACACTTTAGTCTATTCCGGTAGTTAATGAGTTTGTAGATGTATTTCTCGATGAGCTCCCTGATATCCTTCCAGAATGGGAAATTGATTTTGTTATCGATATGCTACCAGGTACACAACCCATATCTATCCCTCCTTATAGAATGGATCCTGCTGAGCTAAAGGAGTTGAAGGATCAGCTGAAATACTTGCTGGATAAAGGCTTTATTATGCCTAGTGCTTCACCATGGGGTGCGCCAGTGTTATTCGTGAGGAAGAAAGATGGCTCACTAAGAATGTGTATTGATTACCGACAGCTGAATAAGGCGACTATAAAGAATAATTATCCCCTTTCGAGGATCGATGACTTGTTTGATCAGTTACAAGGTGATGAGTGCTTCTCAAAGATTGATTTAAGATCAGGGTACCACCAGACACGAGTTTGAGAGAAAGACGTTCCAAAGACAGCTTTTAGAACTAGATATGGACACTTTGAATTCTTGGTAATGTCTTTTGGATGAACTAATGCCCCAGCAGTGTTCATGGACCTAATGAATAGTATATTCAGGCCGTATCTAGGCTTGTTTGTAATTGTATTTATTGATGATATTTTGGTGTATTCACGTTCAAAAGCTGAGCATGCAAATCATCTGCGAGCAGTCCTTCAGGTTCTTCAAGACTGAGAACTTTATGCAAAATTTTCTAAGTGTGAGTTCTGGTTGGACTCTGTAGCTTTCTTAGGTCATATTGTATCAGATGCAGGCATTACTATTGATACACAAAAGATTGAGGTCGTAAAGACTTCGCCCAGACCCATGACTCTGACTAAGGTTCGTAGTTTCATAGGGTTAGCTAGGCACTACAGAAGGTTTGTAGAGGGGTTTTCTTCACTTTCAGCACCCTTAACGAATCTGACTCAAAAAGCAGCTAAGTTCCAGTGGACTGAGGCTTGCGAGCATAGTTTCCAGGAGGTGAAGGAAATGTTGACATCAACACCAGTTCTAGCATTGCCACAGGGTTCAGAAGGCTATGCGGTGTACTGTGATGCTTCTGGTGTTGGGTTGGGATGTGTTCTAATGCAACATGGTAAGGTTATCACATATGATTCAAGGCAGTTGAGGAAGCATGTGAAGAACTATCCGACCCATGATTTAGAGTTGGCTGTAGTTGTGCATGCGTTAAAGATCTGGAGACACTATTTAGATGGCTTTCATGTTGACATCTTCACAGATCATAAAAGCCTTCAATATATCTTTAGACAGAAGGAGTTAAATCTGCGACAACGTCGATGGCTTGAGTTACTGAAAGACTACGATGTGGATATTTTATATCATCCAGGAAAGGCGAATGTCGTAGCCGATGCCCTCAACCGAAGATCTATGGGTAGTTTATCCTATTTAGGTGTTGAGAAGCGTGAGCTAGCGCGAGAGCTTCATCAATTAGCTAGCTTGGGAGTCAGATTGTTAAAGGCAGACAATAGTGGAGTCACAATTTAGGACATAGCCGTATCATCCCTATTTGTAGAGGTAAAACCACGGCAACAGGAGGATCCTAGCTTAGAGCAGCGCAGAGCCAAGACTCAGGGATCAACAGTCTTTAGCATTTGATATAGCAGGAGATGGAGTCCACAAATATAGTGGACGATTGTGTGTTCCGGATGTTACAGGGCTTCGACATCAGATTACGGAAGAGGCACATCATTCCCGTTATTCTATTCACCCTGGTTCGACAAAAATGTACCATGATATTAAGGAGATCTACTGGTGGAACGGTATGAAGAAGGACATTGCTGAGTTTGTGGCACAGTGTCCTAACTGCCAAAAGGTGAAGGTTGAGCACCAAAAGCCCGCTGGGCTAGTCCAAGAGATATCCATTCCTTTGTGGAAGTGGGAAGCAATTAATATGGATTTTATTACAGGGTTACCTCGATCGCGTCGTAAGTTTGACTCTATTTGGGTAATTGTTGACAGACTAATAAAATCAGCCCACTTCTTACCAGTCAGGGCTACTTTTACAGCCGAAGACTATGCAGGGCTCTATATTAGAGAGATTGTTAGGCT
>JAJONR010009291.1:0-19962 GCA_029582245.1 Solanum etuberosum
ATCCTTCAACCCAAGCCTTGTGTAAAATATTCTAAGGCAAGGGTTCAAGGACGCTGGAAGAGTCCACGGTCAATGAACCCATCCTTGAACCCAAGCCTTGTGAAAAATATTCGAAGGCAAGGGTCCAAGGAAGGGTTCAAGGATGGTGGAAGAGTCCACGGTCAGTGAACCCATCCTTAAACCCAAGCCTTGTGTAAAATATTCTAAGGTAAGGGTCCAAGGAAGGGTTCAAGGACGGTGGAAGAGTCCACGGTCAGTGAACCCATCCTTGAACCCAAGCCTTGTGAAAAATATTCTAAGGCAAGGGTCCAAGAAAGGGTTCAAGGACGGTGGAAGAGTCCACGGTCAGTGAACCCATCCTTCAACCCAAGCCTTGTGTAAAATATTCTAAGGCAAGGGTTCAAGGACGCTGGAAGAGTCCACGGTCAATGAACCCATCCTTGAACCCAAGCCTTGTGAAAAATATTCGAAGGCAAGGGTCCAAGGAAGGGTTCAAGGATGGTGGAAGAGTCCACGGTCAGTGAACCCATCCTTAAACCCAAGCCTTGTGTAAAATATTCTAAGGTAAGGGTCCAAGGAAGGGTTCAAGGACGGTGGAAGAGTCCACGGTCAGTGAACCCATCCTTGAACCCAAGCCTTGTGAAAAATATTCTAAGGCAATGATTCACAGACAAGTTCACGATCAGTAGAATGGTCCACGGACGGTAGACCCATCCGTGGAGATACATTTAGAAAAAAATCCAGGCCTATGGTTCACGATAGCCATTACTGGCCGTGAATCAATGAATGGCCGGTGAAAGCTTTACTTGAAAGGTACCCATCAGTTAATTTTTTTAAAGGTTATATGGGTCATTTCCTATGCACCTAATACCTAAACTAGATCATTTTAATCCTAATCATAGACCATATATAAGTCATTTTAAGTCAAAATACACCCATTCACATCATTATTTCCAAAACCCCAAATCAAATCCCAAAAAGTTCATCTTCTCCAAATATTCTCTTTCTAGAACTTCAAGGAAGAATAAGAAGAAGGAAGTTAGAGCTAGGGTTCAAGGAACAAGTATTTCTACTCAATTTCATTGGATTCCATTGCTAAGGTATGGTAGTTCTTCATCCATGGATATCTTTCATCCATGGAGTCCCTCCAAACTCAATTTCAAAACTAGTGATTTCCCCAAAGTTAGGGTTTGACTTCAATCTTATGGGTTCTTTCTAAAAACGCTTTTGATGATTGATTTATGATGGATTATGATTGAATTGATGATTTATTGTAGATTTATGATGAATTTCCCCCAAGAACCCATGAAACCCCATATTCTTCAATTATGAACTTTTGATGTGGGTTTGTTGATTATAGAAGATTGTTATAAAATTATGCAAGTAGTGATTGGGTTACTTGAAATTATGATTATATCCATGTCTAATGTAGTAATTCTAGATGTGTTAATTGAATATGATCTATGGTCCTTAAAGGGGCAAAGTATGAGGATTATGCATGACTTTGAGAATAATGAATATGCTTAAGAACACTTTGAGAGTAAAGTGATTATGATTATGATCTAGTTGTTGTGTTGTTTGAGGTTATCCTCATGTACACATTTATGTATGAATATGATATGATGTGAAAGGTTTTTCACCTGTAGTGATTCTAAGGTCGGAAGACTAGTCTCACCTATTGAATCTATAAGCTATAGTATGAATTATCTTGGATGGAGTGTCAAGACATTCTTCCATGAATATGAACTTAACTCAAGACTTAATATGTAATCTATGGGAATTAATGCCTAGCACCGAGTAGCTTTGAATATGAGATGGAAGCTTATACGATAGTTGAGTCCGGCTTTCCAAAGTATATCTCATGAGATTGAAACTTCTACCATAGTTGAGTTTTATGATGTGATGACCTATGAGTTGGTTATGCTTATGACTTATGTTTTTACACTATCTTCAAAATGATGTTGTCACTTAGCAAATAGTATGCATTCAACAAAAATATCCTTTTTAGCATGTTTTCAAGGTTTTCATGCATTGCTATCATACTTAGTGTAATTTTGTACTAACCCATATTTTCCTACATTTTTCCCAAGTGTAGGGTCCGGTTCTCAAGGTGGTCCCCATTATGGCTAGAGCTTGGAATTGATCATTCTCCTTGCTAGTTGGTGAGTCCTCATGGTTCGAGGATGGATATTGTCATTTAGTAGTTTCATTCTTTTATTTTCACTTTCAGGTTTGGTTGTTAAGGATTGTGACCCTATTTGATACTTCGATTGTAATAGATGGCTAATTTAGACAAGTCTAGAGTTCCGCTTTCCATTATGAAAAACATTTGGACTTAAATGCGTTTTATTTTTTATTGTTCTTTACTTATGTTATGATATGCTAAGTGGCTTACATGATTCTTTCGGGGTTCTATGTGCCTTGTTACGTCTAGGAGTACCCTTGGGTCGTGACAAATATCTACCATTCTAGCATCCAGATGGCTCCGTTTGAGGCTTTATATGGTAGGCATTGTCGCTTACCAGTTGGTTGGTTTGAGTCTACATAGCCTAGACTGCGTTGCTGAAACTTGATTCAAGAGGCTTCTGAGAAGGTGAGGGTAATTCTGGACAGGCTTCAAATAGCTTAGAGTAGGCAGAAGACGTATGCTGATCGTAGGCGGCGACCTTTAAGGTTTTCAGTTGGTGATATATTTTTCCTCCGCGTGTCGCCCATGAAGAGCGTGATGAGATTTTGGAGGCGGGGAAAGCTTAGCCCGAGGTATACTGGGCCTTTTGAGATCCTTTGAACAGTTGCATATGAGTTAGCTTTGCCTCTGATATTCTCAACTATCCACCAAGTCTTTCATGTTTCGATGATGCACTGATAAGTTCTTGATGAGTCACATGTGCTTCAGTATGATGTAGTAGAGTTGGATGATCGCTAGACCTTCGTAGTGGAACAAGTTACCATTCTTGCCAAAGATTTGCAGTGGCTGCGCTTGAAAGCCTTTCATGTAGTTAAGATCCGTTGGAGGCATCTTTCAGTTGGGGAGGCTACCTGGGAGACCGAACATGATATACAGGAGCTATTTCTGAGATTGTTTGAGCCTTGAAGTACTTCTTCACTCTTACTTTCGCGGAGAAAAGTCCTTTTTAGTAATGGATGTTGTAATTACCTTCAAGTCATTTCTATGTTTATGTTTCCTGTTCACCATTTAGAGCTTTCCTGTAGAGACCCCAAGTCATTTATGACTTGTTGGGACTAATAGTTCGGTCACCTAGTCATTCTTTTTGTTTTTTATGTGAGTTTTAGTTTTTTTGGGAGCTTTTGAACCTTGAACGGTCATTTTCTATTAGAATTTCAGTAAGATGACCTCAAAATCCAATTCTAACGATTCCATCAGCTCCAAAAGGGTAATTTGAGGCTAGTAGCATAGTTAGCACAACTCCCGAGGCTTTCAGTGTGAGTCTATGCGATTAGGTATTTTAACTTTCAAGTTGAAGCTTAAGTTTGACTTTAGTCAACATTCTGAGTAAAGGAGCTCGGATGAGAATTTCTTCAGCACGATGAACTCTGGATTGTTGAGTTTGATCTAGAACTACCCTTCATTTATGTTCCGATGCTTCCGGGCTAATTCAGAGGCTCTTTGTGAAATTTGGCTTAAAATGGAAATTTGGTGTGGGACTTACTTTTCATCGAAACGACCTCGGATGGGAATTTTGATTGTTCTGTTGAGTCCGAATGCCATTTCAGATGGGGTAGCATATCTCATTTGCATGCACGGGGTTCCAAGTAAATCCCGAGCACCCCGTTGAAGTTTTGGAGCCTTAGCCCTTTTGGCTGTCAACTGAGGCACAACTATGTTTGGGACACCAGATGCGCTTACACGCAGGCGCCGCATACGAAGATGGCACGCTGACACGTGCATTTGTAGGGTCTCCCCGTGTTAACACCAGTCGGCCGTCAGACCTATATAAAGTTGGTCGCGAAGGCAGCTTTGGCTCAGTTAGCAAAATTGTGATTTCTCCCTCGTTTTAACTCTGCTTTTTGTGATTCAAAGTTCCACGTGCTCATTGTTTTTGGGGCTACCTGTTGGATTTATTAGATTGTGTCGGTGACACTCTGTTCAAGGTAAAAATTGCACGAAAGCTGCTTCCCTCTCTCTTTTAATTTGAGTTTCATTGTGTTGTTGTGTTAAGTGATTTTCCAGCCATGGATTGTGTTCTATTTTGGGACATAAGTTCAAGGATTAGATCAGACCTTTTGATGGAGTCAATTCTGGAATTTCTAGCAAGGATCCCACGATTCCCGTTTGACTCTAAAAATTGGTCCATCTCTATTTTGGGTGATTTTGGTGTCTAAACGACCGTATTGATATTGTGACCCTATTCTTGATAGTGTATCAGCGTTTATAGGCTGTTCAGAAGGGAAAATTTCCAGCCTTGTGACTAGGAGCGCGCGTGATCGGCCTACACGTAGGCTGCAACTTCCTTTCTATTTAGATTAAGCATGATTGTGTGAAATGATGATGATGCGTGTGAATTGGGGGTGGGTACCTAGTTACTTCTGCTTTCCTTCTTGGAAACCATGATCTAGGGCTGATTAATACTGTTTCGAGGGTATTACCATGTTGATAGAGGGATGTATGTGTATTCTAGCATGCTATGTTATTTACTTGTTTGGTTACTTGTTTTTGGAGGAAGTTTTGAGCCTTAGTAAAAAATAGACTAGTATTGCCTTAGCCCCATACACCTTGTGACTATGGTATATCTCTGACGTCATTTTGGATGGACTAGGTCCTTGTACACCAAAATAACGGACTTGGGTCTTAAAGTAGAAGCCTTAACTTAGGCATTTGCGATGTTTGATAGCCTTTATGTGTCCTCTCTAAACTTCTACGCATTCGATCTGTTTAAGAGATTGTGTGCTTTTTGAGGATTAGAGCACTTCTAGCTTGGAGATTTTTATGATATCGTTAGGAGTTGATATCGATCCACGATGGCTTGGAGCCCACTTGAGATCCTCTTTAGATTTGATACACCCGCGAGCACTCTTTCTAGCTTGGCGGCTGACGCCTCTAAGAGTGGGTTGGCTTGCTGGGTGGCCTGCATATTTTAGATCCTCTACAGAGTGGACACGCCATAGAGGAACTCTTGCTAGCTGTGCGGTTGACACTTCTGGGAGTGGATGGATGGGCGACCTGGGTTGATAGTTACTCTTGCTAGCTGGGCTAGGAGTTGACTGGTTGAGTGGATTGTCACCCATGATAGCTGGGCTAGGAGTTGAGTTGTTGAGATGATTGTCACTCTTGCTAAAAGAGTTGGGAGTTGACTGGTTGAGTTAGTTGTGTGCGTTGCTAGCTGGGCTGGGAGTTAACTACTTCATAGATTTGGATCTGGATTACTCTTCTATCTTGTAGACTTGGCTATTTTGTGTACTTGTCGGGTTTATGGGGGTCCGTTTGGGTTTTATTTAATATTGCGCACGAGTATACCTTCTGGGCTTATGGGGTCCAGTTAGGTTTAGTTTTGTTATACTTAGATTTACTTTCGGTATGCTTGTGTGCCTTCTTTCCATATCCACTTTGACCTCTGTTGGTGTTTAGATTCTATCTTTTCAGATTGTTTCTACCTTTTTTGCTCGGTCAGCCTATGATGCCTACTAAGTACCTTGTTTTGGTAGTGATGCTACAGTCTGCATCTTCTTGTGATGCAGGTCCTAGTACCAGCTACTAGTGGTGAACGGTCCTGCCATCTCTTATAGCTTTGGGATATCGAAGACGAGGGTTAGCGCTTGGCGTCCTGGATCAGTCTGTCTTCTTCTATATGTATCTTAGCTTGTCTTTTGCCTTTGAGACGACTTGTTGTGGTTTACTTTTCAGACTTATATTTACTCTTGTTAGACAACTCTATACTCTTGACTTCCAGGTTCTTGGAGGGTATCTGTTGTATATAGTTTTGGGTGTTCTGTACGTTTCTTTCTTTTCTTATCATTAGTATTGTTTTCTGTTAATTCTGCCTTTGTACTCACTACTTCTTATTATGGGTACATGTCGGCTTACCTACTGGCAGATTTTAGTAGATGCCATCATGATTCGGGAAGTCATGTGATGACAATTTCATTGCATATCATATTACAATTTTTGTGTTGCCTCTTATATTGTGTTGTTAAATTGCTTAGAATTTTCTGTTTGTAGGGTTGTTTAACATTCCTTATCCAATATAGTTACTACTACATTTGCTTGGTAAGCCTATCATGCTTATTGAGTACTTGTGGTTTTGTACTTATACTATGTTTGCTGCATTTTTTTAATGCAGATTTCCGATAATGACGACACTCGTTGACTTTTATCATGCGAAGTGCTTGTCATTCAATATTTTGGTGAGTTCTTTGCGTTCGAAGACCTAACTAAGCATAATCTATCATTATATCTTTTTGTTCTTTACTAATTTTTGGATGACTGATCTAGAGTATTCTTGAATTAGAAAGCTCTTGTATATGTGACACTGAGTCATGGGATGATTTATTTTGTTTCTTTATATATGAAACGTATTTGGGATCTTGAATGTTGCATTATTATTCACATTACTTCCGTATTTATTTTGTTATTTATATCTTATCGAAAGATTAACTTACCCACTAAGGGGGATTATGGTAGGTACCATCATGGGCTGATTTCAGGATGTGACACCTAAACTTTATAACTTTAGCTATAAACAAAAATGCAAATGCGAAAGTTTAAAATACACGTGAACAAACACCAATTGAATTTTAAGAAAAAGTAAAACTTAAAAAACTAAAGAATTTTAACCAAAATATTCATTAAAAAAAGATTCATAATATAAAAAGTAGAACCAAATTAAGGGAACTAAATAAACTAAATTGTACTGAAATGCTAAACCACGTCCGTATGCAACATTCAGATTGATAATATCTAAATTACCAAACACTTTATCTTCTATAATTTTAAATAATTAACTTTTCATGAAAAATACATAAACTAAATTTTAGCATCACTTAGAGCCAAGCTCGATGCAAATAGAAATTATACATGATCAGTAGCACAAAAATAATTAAGCAAAAACCACACAAGGCATAGATAAACTAGATAAGAAATGGTAACTACCATAGAAAGACTAGGATTAAATTTAGTGTCGATATTTATTTGAACCATGCTATTGAGTTTCTAGCATGAACAAGAATAAATGATATTTAAAAAGAAAGGAAACCCATAAAAACCAATCCGAAAACTAGGGAATCCCCAATCCAACATAGCTTTATGGAAGATAATCAAGTGGTAGATGCGCTAGCAAAGGAGGGAAGTGAGATATTGTCACGACCCAAAGTACACCCTAGACGTGACATGACGTAGAAGACCCCGAGAGGCCTTACACACGCTACTTGACATAAATATACACAACATAATAGAGAAAAGTAAAAAATCTCATGTAATGAAAGAGCTTTACATAAAAGCGAAAACCTAACCATAGTCTTGAAAAGCCATCTAGCACATCAAAGGAAGTGGCCGGGACGTAGCCCGTACGCCAAATACAGCGTCTGAACACTAAAATATAAGGAAACTAAAGTTAGGATACCTTTGTCTTCGGAACATGAGGACTAACCAACTCTAGGAACTCCAATAATCACTAACTAGCCACCAGTGGAGGGAGAGGGAGTGTTACACCCTACATTAGTGAAACAATGTAAGCAGAAGTATGTATTAGTTAATGAAATGTACCAAGTATTAGGGACATTCTATAAAACGTGAAACATGATCATAAGGGGCCATAATCGAAAACCTAAAATGCATGACCAAGATAAAACATTGTAAAACATTAAAGGGAAATCATAAGTCATGACCATGGTCAATGCATCTAAAAATCACGGGTAAAGCTACATAAAACCTTTTTGAACAACTTAGTTCATCTTTTGGGATAATTACAATTAACCGACATAGACCATGTGATCTAAAACATGGAATCTGGTGTCTTTCCCCCCACACCGAAAAGAGATGTCCTTGATTGCCAAGGAAAAGACCTTAAACTTTTAGATTAGGTGATCCACTAGATATGTCACTTAAGACAACCTACGGGGGAACATAGATAGGGACAAAGAGAATGCTACTAGAACCCGACCTCTATTAATGGGAGAAGCTCCATCTCAATATCCTCTCAGTTCTAAGTAAAATCCCAACGAAATAGTCATAAACATAGACATATCATCATCCATGGAAAAGAAGAATTAAGTTTCTAATCCAAGCTGAAAACGTCATAGAGTAGCTCCTTAAACCATGTGCGAGAAAGCCTTTCACAATTCTTGCATATGTGAAAAAAATTTCACAATTTCATTGATGCTTATATTAAAGCAACCTAGATCATAGATCATTCCTTTTTCATAAATCATGCATATTTCATGAAATCATCTAGATTCATAGTTTCTTCATAAATTCATGTCTTTTAGGGTTCATACTAAAAATCATGTATCATGCATGGGTTCGTAGGAAATCAATTGGAAAGCATGTAATTGATTCAAAAATATCATAATATGATCAAAATAAAACAATTGAATCCATACAATTTTAAACCATGCAGAATTGAATGAAAACCTAACTAATTTAAGAAAATTGAATTGGGGAAATTGAGAAATCGGTGGGACTCAAAGGGTGAATGGAATCCCATTGATGAACTCCCATATACCTTGATCTCAAGCCTAAAACAATGGAGGAATTTGAGATTTGAAAACTTGAAGAACCCTAGAATCCCTTGTGAACCTTAGAGAGATTTTTGGGAATGAAAAGGAATAGGTAGTTTCTTAGGAGTAAAATCAATTATTGGGTCTATGTATAGGTTAAAATGCCATAGTATAAATATTAGGTGCTTAGGAAAAGACCCAAATATCCTTAAAAATAACTTTCGGATGGTTCTTATGGTTGTGACCTACAACTTGAAAGAATTCCTACGGCCCGTCCTAGTCAATCGTGGAACAAATTGCACAAACCCAAAGATAATTGAAACATTCAATTACATAATCTCACCCCAGAGAATGGCAGTTTTAGCCAAACATCATAAAAAGAAACAAATTGTTACCAGCTATGTTTTCCATCAAATTGGGTAACAATCCACAACTCTTCAAATGCTCTAATTAAAGATCAAAATTAAAACCAAACCTAAATCTCTACTCAAAGAGTGTAAATACAATGTTTAGAATATTAGGGACAAAAAACTAAGAACTGGACAATGTGGGAACTTCTCAAAAAGTCCAGAACTCCTCTTTCTTTTTTTGAAAATTGCATTTATACATTCCTAGAATTTCACCTTCGGAGTCATTCGGTGAAATAAATTGGGCTTCACCGACATGGTCGGCGACGCGTCGAATGCTCCTTCTCATTACCTTCTTGGCTTTCCTTTATACCCTTTATTTGTTGTGACTTTAGGCGATCCAGGTCGGGCTCGCCGACCTGTTCAGTGACGCGCCAAATTCTCATCTCCTCCCCTTTTTAAGTTGCCTTTTCACCAACCACTCTGTAACTTTTGGCGGGCTAATCAAGCATCGCCGACCATTTCGGTGAGTCACCGAAATACCCATCCAATCGCCAAGTTGGTCTTGATTAAGGGTTGGCCTGCTGGAATTTTAGGCGAGCTGAAGGTCCACTCGGCGACTCACCGACAGGCTTTGGCGAGTACCAACCTTCTTTTTCTTTAGCTTCTTTAGCTTTTTCGCTCCTTTTTGCCTGGTAATGTCCTTGCCTTGCTCTTTTTCCTTCCTTGCTGCAAATTAGCATATTAAGATCAATTTAGAGCATAAAATAGGTATTTAGGACACTAAAACTTTGAATATCAAGCCCTAAATGAGTTGAAATCCCGGACTTATCTACACCCACAACTTAAACTTTTGATTGTCCTCAAGTAAAACACAAGATCCATCAGTTCAACAGAGATGTCTACAAATAGTGCTATTCAAGACTCAACATGCATGCACACAAGGTTCAATATACCCATGCAATGATCAATTGTGCACTAAAAGTTTCAAACTGTGACTAGCCATCATCAAAGAGAAATCATGCTCACAATGCTTGCTTCAAATGAGAATTCTAGTTCAACAAAAGTATTTGAATGCCCTCACATCAAGAATGATTTCATGCCCACAAAAAGCTCATGAAACTTTAAGAAATAAGGAATTAAAATCAACACTCACACTCTCAAGGATAAACATACGCATGATTCTACCCATAGGCTTGTCCGTATTTTCCAATCAACATGACGTTAAGCTCAATAAAGATCACTAAGGTCTTTCAAGGCTTGTAACGGGGCTGAGGGTAAATGTATGATCATTTTTGCTTAGTGACATCTACCTTCATGAAGCATGGCTTGTATTTCGCTCTTTCTCCTTTTCTTTCACTCTTTTTGATTTTCACAATCCACCCTAATTTTTTTTAAGCATGATTCATTGGATACCCCATTTCTTTCATCCATTGCACAAAATTCATTGCAACATTCTTTTTCAATCTTTCTATTCTTTTGCTTTTATTCTCTCTTCTTTTTTTTATATGGAGGGATTCTATCTTTTTCAACACAATCAATCAAGGGTAGATTTCTTTTACAAACTTCTTGAGTTTACTCATTTTTCACCACACCCCCAACTTAGGCTTTTGGCCTAAGTTGACTAGTCAAATGGACCAACACTTCATGAAGGTTTAAGGTGATGGGGAAAGAGGTCAAATGAGTTCATGTTTCATCCAAAGAAAAGGTTAGACTCAAATGTTGCCAAACTAGGTTAACAATCTCACAAGGTGGTCACAAAGAGGTATAATAGCAATTTGGTTCACTATCCAAAAATTTGTGCCAAAGATCTTTTCTATCATTTGCCTACATTAGTTGTTTGGACCAACGGGGTAAGTTCTAGGTATTACCAAGCACATATTTCAAGACAATATCACCACACATGGCATTCAACACAATCATCAAATCAAGATTCTACAAATTTAGTTTGCATGCAACGATCATCGTGAGATTTATTTCAACAATCAGCCAGTCACAATGAGATGCTAAGAGCTTACACATGACTTATGCAACTCAAATTTGCCTCATTGAATTGCACAAATATCGTTCAATCAAGAGCACTATTGAAGTCATCGGTATTGATCGCAATCGATACTCAAATATACAAGAGAACAACCACAATCACAAAATTTAAGAGGTGAAAATTAAATTTTGATCAAAAACCAACATTCGTTGATTTCTTTCAATTTGATCCATTAAGAGTCCTGTTTGATTTCCTTCTTTAATCTTCAATCTTTAATTTGTTTTAGCTCCAAACTTCTCCAACTTTAAACCAATTTACTCCATCAAATAAAATACACTATTTAGCATAATCCATAAAACTCATGCTCAACAAGGACAAATAAAAATAATAAAAGTGAGACAAATAATGATTAAAAATATGCATTTTTAGCCTCACATAAGGTATCATTCCAGGTGGCTTGATGTTTCTTTCGGGCTCATGATATGTACTTATTTTTGGAGTTTAACATTGTGGTGCTGCATGAGTTGCCTTTGGATGTGTTGGTTGTTTGCTTTGCGTATTGATGAGTCCAAATTTGGACTCATTTAGGGGTTTGTTTTGATAGTTTTAGTGTCCTCAAATGCCTAATTTATGCTATAAACTGATGTTAAAGCCTTGATTTTTAGGTATGTGGACTAAGGAGCAAAGCAAGGTCACAAACAGGCACAAAGGAACTGAATAAGCTGAAGAAGTGGAGAAGAGCAATCTTGGTGACCGCCAAGACCACTCAGCGAACCGCCGAGCGGCTCTTCAGACCGCTTAAAGTTCTAGCGTGCCAGCCTAGAGGAAAGAAACCAAGACGGCGACATAAATGGGCAGTCGGCAACTCGTCGATTGGTTCCGTGATGACAAAATTGATTGCCCAAAGTTACAGGACTTGAGGATGCTGAGAACCAATGCAAAATGGCGATGGCAGAGAGCAAAGGGCGGATCGCCGAACAACTCAGCGAGCCTGACTTACGTCGCCTAATGGCTGTTCAGGCCAAATTTTGGGCAACTATAAATGGGATTTTAAATTTAATTTTGATAAGTTCTTTTCCAGATTCCTCTCCAGAATATTACAGTTCCCATTCTAGACTTAGAGTTTTCTCTACATTTTAAAGTTCTAATTGTGCAATTTTGGAGGATTTGGAAAGTAGTTTTTTGAATTTCATTCTTGGAAATCATTGTAAAGGGTTGGAGACTGTTACCCATACCATGGCTAATGCATTTGGTAACTGTTTCTCTGTTTTTATGATGTGTGGCTAAAACGCCAATTCTTGGGGTGTGATTATGTGATTATGGGTTGAATTAGCTTATGGGTATTACTTATTACTAATTTAAAATGCTATATTGAAGTGGGCTTAATTATTAGCTGTGTTTTTATTTATGAATATATAGTTGCAAATGTAGTTCTAACTTTGAGTTCTTAGCTTCCTTGAGAAAGAGGTTTTTGAACCAAAGCTTCTGATTAATGGTTTGTAGGTATTGGGTTGATATGGGTTCAGCTCGAAAGAGTGAATCCGAAACTAAATACTACTCATCTTTCTCGAGAGAGAGGATGTATTAAGGTTGTAGGCTGTTCTTATTTGTTAAGCTTGTTGATGTTCGAGAGAAATCACTTGAATTGAAGTAGTTGTTTGAGAGAAAGCTATTTCACTCATAGCTCAGCCTACCCACTAATATTTAGCTATTTATTAGTAGTTTCAATTACCCATATAGCAAAATTTTCCTATAATCGATCACATCCCGAGAATTCCTCTCTATATTGTTATTTGAGTTTTGTGTAACTGCATTGTAGTTGGTAATTGCAAACCAAATCCCCCCATCTGACATTTGTTGTCACCCCCTTTGACTTATTTACATGTCTTTTTTGATAATTTATATTCCTATAGCTGATTAGACCACGTTTGTACTTCCTAATTGAATTTGAACAGGTACCGCTCCTTGTGGGTTCGACCCCAACTCTTCGTTGGGTTTTAAACTACTTAACGATCATTTGCACCTAGAATTGGAAGAGGTGTGCTTGAAATGTTAATCAAAATGGCCCCGCCACCAGTGAGGAGGAGGAGTCTAAGGCACCCGGATCCTAAACAGATCATGCATCCCCTTGGAGGGAATTTCTGCTCTCAAGGCATGTAGAAGCTGGTCATCCTCAGGCTCATAAATTGAAGCCTGAGAATCCAAGGAATCTCCCTCATTGTCTGATGAGGTGAGGTGAGTCTCGTAGACTCCCTCACTGTCGGAACTGACCTCCGGTGACTCCACCACGGACGCCTTGCCCTCTCGTTTGCCTTTACCTCCCTTTGTAGGGAGTTTAGATGCCTTTGCCCTGGATGCAGCTGCATCCTCATTTATAGTAATTCCACGTGCCCGCTTTCCGGGGGGCATGTCTCTTCATGAAACCTTGGGTCTAGCCATTTCTGCAAAACACATAGAAAAAATTTAGAAAAAGTTCAAGAAAAATGCAGAAATTTAATTGCAGAAAGACTCACCAAACTAGTCGCCGAGTCACTTAGACGAGCCAGGTCAGGCTCGCCGAAACTACCAGCATGAAAAATTTCTAGAATCAAGACAGGTCGGCGATGTTCAGGGCCAGTCGGTGAATCGCCGAGGACCATCTTGGAGGAGAAGAGATTGTCCACATATGGCGTAGTGGACATGCATCCAAATGTGTGGGACACCCTTAGGTTCCACAGGTTTGTGGTCTTCACCAGGCCCCGTGGCCCATACATTCCTACATAGGTCCAGGAGTTTTATGCTGCTTATAGTGATCTGATACCTCAGGGGAAGAAGAAGGCCAGTGCTTTCAGACCGATGGAGTCTGTGATTGTCCGAGGGAAGGAAGTGAGATGCAGGAACAATGAGATTAACACTGTATTTGAGAGGGCTATAGACATTGAGCACGAGTACCAGAGTATGATCACTACAAAGATTCTGGATGACCCGAACGGTTGGCTAGCTCCCTTGATTTATGACACCACCCAGAGGTGGATTGAGGCTGGAGCGCCAATAAAGAAGAAGGACCTAAACTTAGCAGCTCGGTACTAGTTTGGCTTTATCAGCAGCACAATCATGCCATCACAGAATGAGTCCATTCTCCGCCATCGAAAGGTGGCCTGCCTCGGGTCTATCATAGCCAGGAAGTGGCTGAATTTAGGATTGATTATCGAGAAGGAGATGGCCATGAGGGCCAAGCAGCGCCAGACGTCCCTTTTCTTTCTAGTACTGATCACAGAGTTGTGTCGTCGGGTAGGAGTTCCTCGTGATGAGAAGAGGAATTTTGAGGTTACACCCACATCTTCCACCGACATCCGGCGCATATAGGCCGAGTAAACATGGGATGAGGCTGATAGGAGGAGAGCAACTTTAGTGGATACATCCCTGGAGGTTGATATTGATACATTACCTGCAGAGGCAGCCTTGCCTACTCCGACCTCCGGGCCTTCAGGTACTTATAGTTCCACTCCTTTTGAGGCCACAACTTCTTTTGCTTCTCTCCCACCCCCTAGATCTGTTGCGGGTACTACTCCCTCGATCACCCAGGCCATGCTTCTGAAGATGAAGAACCTAGTCTATACTGCCGATGTGCTCGCTTCCCGGTTAGAGGCCGAAGTTCCCTAGATGATCGAGTGAGATATCACTGTTGCATTGACACCTCTCCAGGCTTCTATTGATGCCCACATAGCGAGAGTAGTGGTGTGTGAGCGAGGACAGAGAGCTTCTAAGGAGGTGACGACCTTGAAGGCCGATATTATTGGGCTGAAGAAGGATGTGGACCAGCTGAAGTCCACAGACTTTACTTCACATTTTGCGACTGTGGAGATCCCTGATGACCTGAGCGCAGATATTCCAGCCCATTCTGATCTACCTCCAGCTACCACCAGAGATGAGGTTAGAGCTGATAATTCTAAGGCTGAGACTGATGAGGAGCAGCTTGGTGGGCGTGAGGAGGCTATTTTTGAGGGTGTGACTGACTTAGAGGAGGCCATGGTAGATTTAGTTGTTCAGACCTCCTTGAGGGATACGTCCATGGTGGGCTCCAGTGGAGCCAAGATTACTGAGACCCCGGGCACTGATGCCCCGACAGACGGAGTGACTGAGATGCAGACTTCACCCCAGGCTTAGCCTTGCAGGAAGACATTTTACCTCCCTCTCTGTTATTTTATTGACTATTTTGTTGGTTTAGTTGCATTTGAGGACAACTGCTTATTTTATAGGGTGGGGTGAGGTATTTTCATACCTACCTCTTGTCTTGTGATTGTTT
The DNA here is from genome assembly GCA_029582245.1 of Solanum etuberosum. Lineage (NCBI taxonomy): Eukaryota > Viridiplantae > Streptophyta > Magnoliopsida > Solanales > Solanaceae > Solanum > Solanum etuberosum. Next base: position 15,290 of record JAJONR010009291.1, read on the forward strand.
TGTGAATATTGTTTTTGCGTTGATGATATTTTTGTGAATATTGGGCTTTGATATATACATCTTGATTGTCGAAATGTGTTGTGGATATTTTTAGCTTGTGGCCCATTTTTTTGAATTGGAAATGGTTTTGAACCAAATTTTAAAAAAAAATTGTCACCTCTTTTGTGTGCGATTGTGGCTGTTCTTGTGTAAATTTGTGTGGCAGTTGTGGTCAATACCGATGACTTGAATACTGCTCCTAATTGAACAAAATGAATGTACAGCTACGATGAGGCAAATCAAGTTACATAGGCAATATGTGAACTTTTAGCATCTCGTTGTGACTAGCCGGTTGTCGAATGAGTCTCTTGTGATGAACATTGCACGCTAGCTAGAAAGTGTGGAGTCCTGTTTGATATTGGTACCAATGCCTTGTGTGATGAGATTAATTTGAACATTGTGTGTGATGACACCTAGAATTTTCCCCGTTGGTCCGGTTGATTGAGTGATGCAAGCACTTGAAATGATCTTAGGTAAGAATTTTGAAGAGTGAAACAATTTGACAATATACCTCTTTTGTGGCCAACCTTGTGAGATGTGTTAACCTTGCTTGGCAGCTTTTGAGCCTTACCCTTTTTCTTGGAAGAAACTTGAGCAATTGTGACCTCTCTTTGTCCATTCACCCATAACTTTCATGAAGTATGGTTTGTTTGAATAGCAAACTTAGGCCAAAAACCTAAGTTGGGGGTGTGGTGAAAAAAGAAGGAAAGTCAAGAAGTGTGAGAAATCCACCTTTGTGTGATTGATTTGAAAAAGATGGAACCCCTCCATGTAAAAAAAAGGAGAAAAGAGAAAAGGAAATAAAAAAAGAAGAGAAAAAGACCGAAAATGTTGTGAAATAAAGTAGTCAAAATTGCAAAAGAAATGGGGTATCCGGTGGTTCATATGAAGTTGAATAATGGGGCGGATTATGAGCATGTTTGAAATGATTAAGAAAAGGAGGAAAGTGATGTTCAGACCATACTTCATGAAGGTAGAAGCCACTTAGCCTAAATGACAATACCTTTACACTCAGCCCCGTTACAAGCCTTGAAAAGACCTTTGTGATCTTGAGTGAGCTGAAACGAATGTTGATTGAAAAATAAGGGCAAACCTATGGGTGAAGTCATGCATGTGTTCATCTTTGTGAGTGTGATAGTTGTATGTGATTCTGGGACTTTAAATTTTTGAGAAATTTTGTGTGAATATGGAATCATCTTTGTTGTGAGGGCATTTGAGTACCTTTGTTGAGCTTGAACTTGCATTTGAAGCAAGTACTGTGAACTTGAGCATCTTTGATAATGGTAAGTCACAATTTAAATCTTTGAGTGCACAATTAATCATTGTTTGAGTAATTTGAACATTGTTGTGTGCATTTATGTTGAGTCTTATGCAGCACTATTTGTAGACATCCTTATTGAACTGCTGATCTTCAGTTTTACTTGAGGACAAGCAAAAGTTTTAGTTGTGGGTGTTAAGGAGTCCGAGATTTGGACTCATTTAGTGCTTTGTTTTGATAGTTTTAGTGTCCTCAAATTCCTAATTTATGCTATAAACTGATGTTAAAGCCTTGATTTTCAGGTATATCGACTAAGGAGCAAAGCAAGGACACTAACAGGTAAAAAGGAACTAAACAAGAGGAAGAAGTGGATAATAGCAATCTTGGTGACCGCCAAGACCACTCGGTGAACCGTCGAGTGGCTCTTCAGACTACTTAAAGTTCCAGCGTGCCAGTCCTGAGGGAAGAAACCAAGACGGCGATAGAAATGGGCAGTCGGCGAATCGCCGATCGGTTTCGCGATGAAAAAATGGATCACCCAAAGTTACTAGACATGAGGATGCTGAGAACCAATGCAAAATGGCGATGGAAGATAGCAAAGGGCGGATCGCCGAGCCACTCGGCGAGCCCGACTTACCTCGCCTAGTGGCTCTTCAGGCCAAATTTTGGGCAACTATAAATGGGATTTTAAATGTAATTTTGACAAGTTCTTTTCCAGAGTCCTCTCCCAGATATTACAGTTCCCATTCTAGACTTAGAGTTTTCTCTGAATTTTTGAATTCGAATTGTGCAATTTTGGAGGATTTGGAAAGTGGGTTTTTAAATTTCATTCTTGGAAATCATTGTAAAGGCTTGGAGACTCTTACCCATACCATGGCTAATGCATTTGGTAACCGTTTCTCTGTTTTTATGATGTGTGCCTAAAACCCCAATTCTTGGGGTGTGATTATGTGATTGTGGGTTGAATTAGCTTATGGGTATTGCTTATTACTAATTTAAAATAGTATATTGAAGTGGGTTTAATCATTAGCTGTGTTTTTATTTATGAATTGTAGTTTCAAATGCAGTTCTAACTTTGGGTTCTTAACTTGCTTGAGAAAGAGGTTTTTGAACCAAAGATTGTGATTAATGGTTTGTAGGTATTGGGTTGATGTGGGTTCAGCTCGAAAGAGTGAATCCCCAATCAAATACTACTCATCTTGTTCTAGAGAAGGATGTATTAAGGTTGTGGGCTGTTCTTATTTGTTAAGCTTGTTGATGTTTGAGAGAAATCACTTGAATCGAAGTAGTTGTTCGAAAGAAAGCTATTTCACTCATAGGCCAGCCTACCCAATGATATTTAGCTATTTATTAGTAGTTTCAATTACCCATATAGCGAAATTTGCCTATAATCGATCACATCCCGAGAATTCCTCTCTATATTGTTATTTCAGTTTTGTTTGACTATGTTGTTGCTAGTAATTGCAAACCAAATCCCCCCATCTAACATTTGTTGTCACCCCCTTTGACTTGTTTACATGTCTTTTTCGATAATTTATATTCCTATAGATGATTAGACCACGTTTGTACTTCCTAATTAAATTTGAACACGTACCGCTCCTTGTGGGTTCGACCCCAACTCTTCGTTGGGTTTTATACTGCTTAACGATTGTTTGCACCTAGAATTGGAAGAGGTGTGCTTGAAACGTTAATCACGTGATTCTCACTAGCTGTGGATCCTATATTACCTTTTCTCCTATATTCGCTCGATTTTCCTTAGTTTGCCCTTGCTTGTTAGTTTCATCATGCTTCTTATTTATATTTGATCTTTTTGAGCTTGGTCTGCCTATGATGTCTACTGGGTACCCCATGTTTGGTACTCATACTACACTTCTTCATCTTTTCTGATGTAGCTCCAAGTTCGAGCAACTCTCAGTAGTGAGAGTTTGAATCTCCCGTGGTGGTCCCGAACTTTGATTGTGGTGAGCTCCTTGCGTTGAGAGACTGTTTGTTGTTCTCCTTTTATACTAACTTTCATTTTATATTTTGGATTCAGTTCTCTGTATATATTTATGGCTTTCTGTTCGTAGTAGCTCCTGTATATGTGACACCAGGTTCTGGGGATTTGTATCTTGTGGTAGTTTGTCTCTTGTTCACTTTTGGGCCAATTTTTTTATATTTTGTATCATATTTCAGACATATATTATACGGCCCTTTTTTCATATATATTTTTTCTCCTTGTCTTTACGCTTTATACAGTTATATTCTTTAATGTTTGTGTCTTCTGCATCTTGTGTCTAGGGTTAGGCTTGTCTAGAAGGTCGGTTGTAGTAGAATTTATCATTGCGCGACTTAGGGTTGTGAAGAGTGGTATCAGACCTTTAGCTTCACCAGTCTCACCAGTACATGAGAATGTGTCTAGTAGAGTCTTGCAGATCGGTAGGATGACGTTTCTACCCATTCTTTGAGAGGCAACAAGGCACTTTTAAGAATACTTCACTATTTCTTGGTTCTTATCGTGTGTTGATGGTTGTACCAATGTCTAAACTTCAATTGGTTTACTCTTTCTTACATGGCTAGGACGAGATCAATCGTGAGTGGGTGTAGGCCTTCTAGTGGAGCCCCAACTAGGGGTAAATTTAGAGGTCGACAGAGAGATTGAGACCGAGCACCTGTACCAAAGCCCGAGAGAGGTTGAGCATGTTTAACATCAGCCGGAGGGTGTGGGGCCATCTCATCCACCACCAGGATTTGTGGCCACACCAGTACTTCAGAATACTTTGGCCGGGATCCTCAGCTTCATGGAGGGTACGTCTCAGGAAGGTACTAAGCCTAGCATGTAAATTGGACCGTAGGTTACAGATGAGGCTCAAACTTAAGCGCAGGTAGGGGCATAGGGTGTTCAGGCTCCACAAGAACATCATTCAGCTGCACCTCCTCACATAGTAGTCCAGCCGATTCCGACTATTTCTCCATCTTTGGCTCCTAAGCTAGCTATGACACTTGAGGAGTAGAAGATACTGGAGAGATTTATCAGATTGCCTCCTGCCAGGTTCACTAGTGCTGCGGGTGAGGATGCTCATGAGTTCTTAGTCAGTTTCAAGGAAAGGTTTCATAACCTCGGTTAGTAGAGTCACATGGATTTGTGTCACGACCCGAGCCTACACCCTGGACGTGGCCGGCACTCGAGAACCATGGCTGGTCCCCAAGCGAACCCTCATCCTGGCTGACTACAAGCGAAAGACTAACTCAAGCATACAAAAGCTTAAAAATTGAATAAAAATAATATATTCAACTCGCCATAAAATAGACAACTTAAGTCTTTAAAACATTTAACAAAATAAATGAACAGACTTTTGAAACTCTACTGTCTATCTATGAAGCCTCTAAATGACAA
>JAJONR010009292.1:0-15528 GCA_029582245.1 Solanum etuberosum
CACATAGAACCCCGAAAGGCTCCATGTAAGCCACTTAGCATATCATAACATAAGACATAAGAAATGATGCGGAATTTAAAAACTTTATCCATACAATCAAAGTATTTTATAAAAGCAAGCGGAAGTCTAACTTGTCTCAATTAGCCATCTAATACAATCCTTGAATCAACAATAGGGTCACAGCCCTTCAACAACCCTGTCTCCCCTACTCCTCTTCTGGTTGTGGCATTACCAATCGCAGGTAACCCCCGGTCCAGCCGCCCCTTACCTAAGAAGAACTATTATCCTTATGACCAAATAAGGATCAGCTTCTTACTTCTCGAGCGACAATTCCACGATCCCGACCAGCAACCTCTTGGGAGTAGGGGCATCAAAGCTTACCCAACCTAGTAAAGGGGCTTGGGGATAGAGGGTTTTCTGGGGGAGAGAAAGTTTCCAAGTTGGATTTTTGTAGATCAAATAGTACTAGTTTGGGTAGATAGAGGTGGTGAAATCTAACCTTTGCATCGATCTTCTTTAGCAGGGTGGGTCGCTTGAGTGTCAAAACCAAGCCAAGCGGTGGTTGTTTTTCCTTGGCTCATCGAACCAACGTATGCCCATTCCTCCTTTGATGACTCCCAGTAGAGAAAGCCTCAATTTTCCGATGAAGGGTCGATCTAATGACTCTGCTACTATACATAACTTCCCCATAATAAATGGAGTAACATAAGACAGAGTAGATCCAGGATCTATCAAAGCATAAACACAATGGGAGCAAATAATCAATGCACCTGTCACAACATCTGGTGATGACTCTAATTCCTGTCGGTCGGCTAGTGAATATGTACGGTTCTGGCCACTACCAGAACTAGATGCTCCCTCTCTGCCTCCGCCTCTTCCTCTACCTGCTGAAGTCTGGGGTCCAAGCCCTGTAGACTGTGCTGATGAGAAGGAACCTACTACTGACTCGGTCAACTGACCTATACCACCCTGACCTATGGTCGGGCAGTTCCTCCACCCATGCCCCTCTTGTCCGTAAGAATAAAAACCTGTGGAACCCTACCTACACCTCCCGAAATGCATCCTACTGTAAGTAGTGCAACACGACGGGGCTTTCCTAGCGTGGCCTGAACCCCTCTGTTGATGAGAGCCTGATGCTCGTGAACCCTCACCTAGTCCTGACTGTCCCTGACGATCAAATCTACTACCCTAGAACTGCTGTGGTGGAGGTCTAGGTGGCCTACTAGAATATCGGGGTTTGTGACCACCCTGAAAATCTCCCTGTGAACCAGCGGGCCTAGCCCTCTTCTGTCTCTCTCTCGACCCTCTCACTCATATATTGTAGATGTTGGCGATCCTCTATGCCTTGTGCAAAGTCCTGAATTCGTGAGATATCCATATTATCATTTAGTGCATCGGTAGAACAAGCATCGATATAGTCTGAGTCAAGCCCTCCCACAAATCTACGCACCCTGTTATGCATCGTATCAACAAATGTTGGTGCATATCTAGCCAATGAATCAAATCTCAGCCCGTACTCTCGGACACTCATGTTTCCCTGTCTGAGGTTCAGAAATTGGTCCACCCGGCCATCCCTAATCTCTCGAGGAAAATAGTGATCTATGAAAACTTCTGTAAAGCTATCCCAAGTAGGTAGAGATGCATCTTTTCCCCTATATCTCTCCCAACTTTCGTACCACAATACTGCAACATCACGCAATCGAAATGCTGCTAAATCAACTGACTCAGTCGCTGAGGCATGCATGACTCTGAAGATCCTATGAAGCTGATCAACAAAGTGCTGAGGGTCCTCTCTCCGATCTGTCCCTGTAAACTGTGGAGGATTCAAGGAAAGAAATTCATGAACTCTCAAACTTTCGGGTCCTTCAAAAGGTCCGGCAACATCTGGTGCAACTGGCTGGCACTGTGCAGCTACTAACTGAACTAACATACATATTGCACTCTTGAAATCCTGATCAGATGGAATAGGAGGAACTAGAGGTGGTACTGCTAGTGGATTCGGTGGTCCTGTAGCCCTCAGAGGCTCCTGAAGCGGTGGAGAAGCTATAGGGGGCTGAGAAGATGTCTCCCCCTGGGTCTCACAATGGGCTACCTCCACCTGTGGTACCTTGCCGATACCCTCGCCTGCAGCTGTATCTAGCCCCTGGCTAGCTGTAGTTTGTCTGGTGTCAGCCATCTCTATCTGCATACGAATATCAATTATAAGCCAGAAACCTCAACCCTTAAGACACCGCTCTATAGCACGAGGTGAGCAAAAGAATGATAGTGATTCTAACATGCCCGGTAGCTTCTTGCTTATCAAATGTGGTGCACGACACATTTATAAACAAGACTCTACTAGACACGGCTTGCACACTCCCTAGCATACGACGTTGCTATGATACCAAGTTTGTCACGCCCCAAACTCAAGGGGCGCAACTGGCTCCTAATGCCAAAACTCAGGCCCGAGCCGACCCTGCTGAACCATTTGCTACTAGCGCATGACAGGCACACACAATCAAGTAAACAAACAAGTACATCTCGGCTTAAAATTAATCCCTCATCCGGTAAGGCCCTGTCAACAAATCTATAAAAGAAACAGTTACTCCCAAGAGTTCATATAAAGAAATAGCCAACTAGCACAGAAGTCCTGATTGGGTCGTCGAGGCCACCATGATCTCTATATCGAAACTGAAAGCAGGTATATATCAAGACAATACATCAACAACTAACAAGCTTCAGCAAACCAATAAACTAAGCCAGCATGGCCATAACGTAGCTATAAACCCCACACACTAGTCTGCAATCCTCTAGGAGTAGTAAAGATTGGCGGTACAGGGCCCCAGCCTACCCATAAAAATATATATAACAAAAGCTAACAAACCTCCCAACTCTTGCAGCTCCGGAGGAAAGGGGCTAGCCAACCGGATATAAGTCAATCATGCTGCTGAGGAGGTCTACTGGGTCGTCTATCGGGACCTACATGCATGAATGCAGTACCCCCAGGCAATGGGGCATCAGTACGAAATAATGTACCGAGTATGAAAGACAATAGACTATGAGCAGGTATCCTAATATACTGGGAGTAATCTGATAAATAAATCAAGGATAAGATAAGTGTACTGACCTGCTCCTAAATCTAAACATATCAAAATAATGAAACAACAACCTAACCAAGCCCCTTTAAGCTCGGCAGGTACAAACAACACACAAGACCTCCTACCCAGGCCCCCATAAGGCCAGAATGCGCCAATCAGTCAATAAACCCCTATCGGTAGTCCCCTAGCCCCGTAGGCAGTCACATAGCCTTCTTAGGCAATAATATAGCCCCGTAGGCATCACATAGCCTTCTTAGGCGTCAATATAGCACCGTAGGCAACTCATAGCCCTTCTAGGCATCAATATAGCCCCGTAGGCAACTCATAGCCCTTCTAGGCATCAATATAGCCCCGTAGGCAGAACATAGCCCTTCTAGGCATAGATCACAATCCTGCAGCTAACCACAATAGCCCCAAGGGCAACAATAACAATCCAATAGGCTAAAAGCGAGCAATTAAGCTATAAGCAACCTATACGAATAGCCTCTAAGTCGTGTCCAACATAGGGATGCTACTAACTGAATAAGAATCCCGACAAGGGAGGATTATATCCACTCGAGCAGCCAACAATCAACAATAATGGCTACAAGTATAACAACAATAACAACAATAACAACCCAATTACATTGCTCCTAAACTTTAAGGAAACATGCCGTAAGAAGGGAATAGACTTAACATACCTTTTTCGCTGAATACACGTGGCCTAACAACTTTTACTCACAACCCCCCTCGATACTACAACAAGGCAGGACCATAAATAACACACAAGAATAGAAGATACCACGATAATCCGATAAAAGATATGTATTTCCGTCGCAAATTGCTATTTGCGGCTTATCAAAGCTAGAGTCGATGAAAGAATGGTCTTACCTTGACCTTAAGTTCGTAACACCTCAAAACCTTAAAATATGTCCAAACTCTTGATGTCCCAACACCAAAGTGTGATATGCTATGAAATCGATAAAACAAATTATACCATGATGACGAGCTCAACGTGTGGAACAACTTTCGTCAAGGAATTAATCAAGAAAATCTATAATTTGGTTGATCCTAGAAATGGATTTTCTAAGTTTTCAGGTTCTTAACTAAAAAAAATGAAGAAAAAGTCGAAGAAGAAGATATATAAAAAGTTCCACCAATCTAGGGCCCCACCTCACGTGCCTGCTTGTGCAGTCTCGCAAAAACGCAAATATCTCTCTATTCTGAAGTCGTATGAACAAACGGTTTGATGCGTTGGAAACTAGACTCGTAAATCTTTGATTTGATAGGTCGTTGGTCCCATAACTCTTTATAGATTGGGAGAAAACCTCCAAGACATTTGACCCAAATTTCAGTGAAATCTTTAAAAAGGAACTTACGATAACTTTTGCCAACTTTTATTTTGCCACTTACCTAACTTCAAAACTTGAGATATAACTCTTGAACACTTAAAATATGACATACCACATCATTCTTAATTTATTACTCACCCTTTATGTCTTTCCACGAAGGTACGAGTTAATTTAGACGTTTCAAAAAGTCGGGGTGTTACAAATTCTAAATTGTGGTGAAGATGTTAAATAGGTAACGATATTGAAAATTATTAAACGAGTCATATGAGGTAGTTCAACCTTTTATATATGATGTACAAGATAACAACGATTAAACATATTAAATACCAAATATATTCTTTAAATAATGATTAATCCTAAATTTTTTATTGCCATAACAAAAAAAGAACAACCTGAAAAGCATTAATGCACTAACAAAATAATAAAAGAAATTCCTCAAAAATATCCCTAACCAACATGATCTAAGAAGTTCAACTGCCATTCCATATAACGAGTAAAGTGGATTAATGTTGTTGTTCTAATTTACATGACATAATTGAAATTTTGAAAATCACTAATTTCTTTTTATGGATGCTTTTTTATATATATTTAAATATTATAAATTTTTAATTATTGTATTTTTAGTACAATAGATAATTTTTTAAATATATTAAATTTTGTTTCAAAAAATAATGTTTGCCCTTTTCTTCGAGAAGTTTTATTTCGTGAGCCACATGTCACAGACTTAGACTTCTACTTAGCACACCGTGCGACACTTTACAACTCGCTCACGAATTTTTCACGATCTTGCAAGCTCAAGTAAGCCTTTTTGACACTAGATCGCTAAGGGAATGAAGAAAGACACATGAGAATTACTTAAGCAGACTTTTGTATTACTCAAGACTTGGAAGATTTGCTTTTCTTGCTTGATTGATTTACAAATGGTTTCCCCTCTATTTACACTACTAGCTGATGAGTCCAAGATTTGGACTCATTTGAGGCTTTGTTTTGATAGTTTTAGTGTCCTTAAATGTATAATTTATGCTATAGGCTGATGTTAAAACCTTGATTTTTAGGTATGTGAATTGAGGAGCAAAGCAAGGACACTAACAGGCAAAATGGAACAAAACAAGCTAAGGAAGAGAGGAAAAGCAAACCTGATGATTGCCAAGAGCACTCGACGAATCACCGAATTACCCCTAGCCCGCCTAATTTTACAGTACACTGTGCCTGAAATAAGAGAAAGTTTGGTGAACTATACTCCATAACGGCGGGTCGCCGAAACAATCAGCGAGACAAGATGATACCGCCGAATGTACTGAACGACAAAAAAGATGAAATCGAATTGGCCAGCCAAAGGACTAAAGGGAGGATCACAGAGGTGATCGGCGATCCCAATGCAGACTGCCTAAAGTTACAGTGCTTGGTGGATGAAAAATGTGAAGAAAGAAGGCGATGGATAATAATGATCGGTGAGTCACCGATCTGTCGGCGAAGCTCGACTTTCCTCGCTGATCAACCCCAAAAAGCCACATCTCAGCTCAGTATAAAGTGACTTTTGGAAGAGAGAGAGATCATTCAGTCATTGTGGAATGAAATAGAGAGAACAAAAACGCTATTCTTATTGATTTTAAGTAATTTGTGGCAAGGGATTTCAATTGGGTGTTGTAATAGAGAAGATATTATTCATCTTAGAACTCTGATTTTCAATACCCAGCTATGGAACATGTATTAGGTACTGAATTTCTTTCTTTTATGATGATTAGCTAAAACCCCAATCTTGGGGGTTTGACAATGTGATTAATTGCTGATTTTGGCTTGATGGGTGTTCATTGTTATCAATTTTAGTGCTAATTTGAAGTGGGTCTGACTTATTGTTGTGGTTTAATTGCTCTATTGTGTGTTTATTTCAATATAATTTAGTGTTTTATGCTTGCTTGAGAGAGAAGTGTGAAACTAAGGTGATAAGTTGGCACTCGTAGTTATTGGGTCATGGTGGGTTCAGCTTGAGAGAGTGAATCCCAAGATCCATTCTATGTATTCAGCTCGAGAGAGTGAATGTAGTGAGGTTGTGGGATGTTCTCCATGTGTAGCACATTGAGGTTCGAGAGAACTCAATTGAAGCGAGGTAGTTGTTCGAGAGAAAAGTACCTCATCTAAAGTTCATCTTACCCACGAAGAGTCAGTACTGTTGGTTATCAATTAACACCCATTGAGTTGAATTTAGCAATTGATTGGTCAATCCCCCAAGCATTTTTCCCCTATTTGATCTCTCTTAATTAATTGTTGAGATAGTTTCATGATCTAAAACCCCTTACCCTGACATTGATGTCACCCTTCTAATTTTATTAATAGTTTTCAATAATCTCTATTCCTTCAGCTATGGAAATCACTATTTTAACTTCATACTTGAATTAAAAATAAAACTGCTCTCTGTGGGATCGACCCCAACTCTCTTGTTGGGTTTATACTGCTTAACTATCGTCTACGCCTATAATCGAATGAGGTGTAGTTGATACGTTAATCAAAATGGCGCTGCTGTCGGGGAATGGTGTTGTTTAGAACTCTTTTATTAAAGTTTAATTTGTGAGTTTGTTGGCTGAAGTTGAATCGATTTAATTTGTTTTGTGTTTGTATTGGTTGTGTTGAACAAAAGAAGATATGAGTGAGACAGGGAGTAATCGTAGCCAAGTGGGCCACCAAAGCGATATTGATGACCTTAATAGCGTACATAACCCAATTCAAATGGGTGGAATTTGTGCAATGTGTTTTCCGGCAACCGAAGGAAAGGCTATATTGCATATTACTAACGCAACACTCCATCTCCTCCAAATGAAAGGACTTTATGGAGGATTGGCTCATGAGGACCCACATGAGCATATGCGGAACTTCACGGATGTTTGTAGTCCGTTCTTATTCGATAACGTGTCACAAGAATCAGTCTGCCTCTGGTTGTTTCCATTATCTTTGACAGGTGAAGCTAGCAAATGGTTGGCTGAGTTACCAAAGAATTCCATCACCTCCTGGGATGAGCTTACCATGGCGTTCAATGTGAGATTTTTTCCCCTGTCGAGGATGATGATACTTAGAGACAGCATTCAAGGTTTCAAACAATTGGAAGGTGAACCAATCCACGAAACGTGGCTGAGGTTTAAGAAGCTATTACTTCAATGCCCAACGCACGGACTTCCAAACAATGTGCTACTCCAATACTTCTATAGAAGATTTGACTAAGTAAATAAAGGGGTAGCTGATCAATTGATTCGAGGAGGAATAATGTTGCAATCGTTTGAAGTAGTTTTGTCCCTTCTTGATGACATGACCAAAATAAATCAAGCATGGTACACTCAGGACGACCAAGTCTCACCCTTTTGTTTTAGGATGACACAGGAACAGCTTGATAAAGAAAAAGAAAGGGATGAAAACATTAGTAAAATGGTATCCCAAATGGAGCTACTACAAAAACAAGTGCTGGAAAATGTGAGCAAACCCAAAGAAGCAAGGGGAGTGTTTAGGGTTGAGGAGGGTTCTTACTCGTGCTACTCAAAGCCGAGGGAGAATCAAGGTTGGAACCTTTGAAATATTGAGGAGGGTTTCCACCCAAGTTACTTGAAGCAGGGTGGGAATCAAGGTTGGAACTACCACAAGGAAGAAGAGTGGAAGAGATACTATCAAGAATGGGCTGAACAAAGTGATCATGGGAGAAGGGAAGATGAACATGATGAGGATCATACACAATCGAGTGATAGCCCAAAATCAAAGGCTAGTGCAAGTAGTCTACGAGTGGATGATTTGTTGTCTCGCATCCTTGACAAGGTTGAGGGCTCGAATGATATGCTAAAAGGGATGAAATCTAACTTTTCGTCATTGAAAAATAGAGTGAACTCTCATGCTGACGCAATCAAGCAACTTGAAGGGCAATTAAGCCAACTTTCAGAACAATTGGAACCTCAGGTGATCGAAAGAGAGGAAGCTGATTACACAACAACTTTGAGGGAGGATGGTGACAAGAATCTGGCTGTGGTTACTCGAAGTGGAAAGATAGTGATTGGTGATATGAAGGAGAATGATGCAGCTCAAGCTCTTGAAGAGGAAAAAGATATTGAGGAAGAAGAGGTTCCCATCCCGGCCAAGGAGTTACAAGAGGATAAAGGAAAAAGCACCTCAATCCCAAAATTGGTGCAACCTCTTCCCAAAGTAACCCCTCATTTCCCCCAACGTCTAAAGAAGAACAATGAGGATGAGAAGTTCTTGTCGGTGTTCAACACACTCTCCATAAATCTACCATTAGTAGAAGCATTGTTGGAGATGTCGGGTTATACCAAATTCATGAAGGAGTTAGTTACTAGAAAGAGAAGCCTGGATTTTGAGACAATCGAAGTTTCTCATAGTTGTAGTTCAATTATGACTAGTGAGACGATTAAAAAGAAAGAATATCCAGGAGCATTTACCATCCCTTGCACTATTGTCATGCTCCAATTTGCCACAGCCCTATGTGATTTGGGGGCAAGCATAAATCTAATGCCATATGTAAACTATAAACAACTTGGGTTCGGTGAACCGAAATCCACAACAATGAGGCTCTTGATGGCGGATCAGTCGATCAAACATCCTGTGGGGATACTCTATGATATTTTGGTAAAAGTCGATCAATTCATCTTTCCGGCAGATTTTGTCATCCTTGATTGCGAGATTGATGTTGAAATTCCCATTATTTTGGGAAGACCATTCTTAGCAACAGGAAGAGCGCTAGTGGATGTTGAAAGCGGAGAATTGAAGTTTCGGGTGAACGATGATAAAGTCACATTTAATATGTGTAAGTCAATGAAGCACCCAAGCGATATTCATGTGTTTCGACAGTTGATCTAATTGATGAAGCAGTGGCTTATGTGAGCCATTTATTGTGTATGAGTGAACCACTTGAGGCGGTGCTTGTGAACTATGATGAGACTGAAGTACAAGGTTATGATGAGGTGGTAGTTGCCCTTTCGGGATTGGGGAAGTGTTCAAGGAATCCATTAAAGCTGGACATTGATCTAAAAAATCGAGAAAATCCTCCCGCAAAACCATCTACGGTAGAACCACCAAAGCTGGAGTTGAAAATACTCCCAGCTCACTTGCGATATGCATTTTTGGGGGTAAACAACACCCTACCTGTTATTATTGTTGCTGACTTGCTTGAATGGCAAGTAAATTCGCTTCTTGAGGTGTTGAGGAGGTACATCAAGGCTATAGGGTGGAAAATCGCTGACATTATGGGTATTCTACCCGGTATATGCACTCACAAAATTTAACTTAACAGTGAATGTAAACCGAGTGTCGAGCATCAAAAAAGATTGAACCAACCAATGCAAGAGGTAGTAAAATAGGAGATAATTAAGTGGTTGGATGTAGGAGTGATCTACCCTATTGTGGATAGTAAATGGGTAAGCCCGATGCAATGTGTACCCAAAAAAGGGGGGATCACGGTGGTCCCGAATGAAAAAGGGGAACTGGTTTCGATGAGACCGGTAACCAGATGGAGGGTTTGCATGGATTACCGCAAATTAAACTCATGGATGGAAAAAGATCACTTCCCTTCATGGATCAGATGCTTGATCAACTTTCGGAGCGTGGATGGTATTGTTTCTTGGATGGGTACTCTGGATATAATCAAATCTCTATTGCACCGGAGGATCAGGAGAGACAACATTCACTTGTCCCTATGGTACCTTTTCCTTCAAAAGAATGCCATTCGGGTTGTGTAATACCCCGGCAACATTTCAACGTTGCATGTTGTCTATTTTTGCTGATATGGTAGAAGATTCAATGGAAGTTTTCATGGATGACTTCTCAGTTGTGGGCGATTCTTTTGAAACATGTTTGGCACACCTTGGGCAAGTTCTTCAAAGATGTGTGGAAACTAATCTAGTCCTAAATTGGGAGAAATGTCACTTCATGGTTAGGGAAGGTATAGTTTTGGGCCACAAGGTATCGCAAAAGGGGCCAGAGGTTGATAAAGCAAATATTGAGGTGATTGAGAAGTTACCATGACCAATCTCGATAAAAGGCATTTGTAGTTTCTTGGGGCATGCCGGGTTCTACCGGAGGTTCATCAAAGACTTCTCAAAAATTGCACTCCCATTGTGCAAGTTATTGGAAAAGGAGGAAAAATTCTACTTTGATGATGTTTGTATGTCATCCTTTAAGTGTTTGAAAGAGAAATTGATCTTTAACCCGGTTATCATTAGTCCCGATTGGTCGGCACCTTTTGAAGTAATGTGTGATGCTAGTGGTACGGCATTAGGTGTCGTATTGGGACAAAAATGCAACAAGTTATTCCATCCCATTTACTACGCAAGAAAAACCCTGAATGGTGCTCAGCGTAATTACTTACGGTGGTATATGCATTTGAAAAATTTCAGGCATATTCATTAGGCACCAAAGTGGTTGTTCACACTGATCATGCAGCTTTGCGCTATTTGATGGCGAAGAAAGACGCCAAGCCAAGATTGATAAGGTGGGTATTATTATTGCAAGAATTTGACTTTGAAGTCAAAGATAAAAGGGGGTGTGAAAATCAGGTGGCTGATCATCTATCTAGATCGGAAGGCAAGGAGAATGAAGAGCAGGAGGTAGATATCAATGATTCATTTCCCGATGAGCAGATATTCTCGGTCACTTTCAAACAAGTTCCTTGGTATGCTGATTTTGCTAACCATGTGGTATGTGAACTGATGCCGGAAGATCTGAACTTCTACCAACAAAAGAGGTTCTTGTTTGATGTCAAGAAATATTTTTGGGATGAGCCATATTTATTTAGAGAATGTGCAGATCATATCATTAGGCGATGTGTACTAGAAGAGGAGTTCAATAAAATTCTCTATGCTTGTCATGTGTCACCAGTTGGGGATAATCATAGCGGTGTGCGCACAGCCGCTAAAATTCTTCAAAGTGGGTACTACTGGCCATCTCTCTATAAAGATGCTCATGAGTTTGTCAAGAAATGTATGCAATACCAAAAACAAGGTGGGGTATCTAGAAGGAATGAGTTACCTCTTCAGCCTATTTTGGAAGTTGAGTTATTCGATGTTTGGGGAATAGATTTCATGGGGCCATTCGTGAGCTCATTTGGTAACAGGTATATTTTGGTGGCTGTGGATTATGTTTCTAAATGGGTGGAAGCGGTGGCACTACCTAACAATGAAGGGAAGAGCTTTGTTCAATTTTTAAAACGCTACATCTTTGCAAGATTTGGCACTCCTCGGGCTATCATTAGTGATGGAGGGTCGCATTTTTGTAACCAACTTTTTGCATCTGCATTGAGTAAATACGACGTGAAACATAAAGTGGCGACACCATATCATCCCCAAACGAGTGGCCAAGTGGAAGTTTCGAACCGAGAGATTAAGAGTATCTTGGTGAAGACCGTGAATGCAAATAGGACTGATTGGTTCGAAAGTTAGATGATGCTCTTTGGGCGTATCGCACCGCTTAAACGACACCAATTGGCATGTCCCCATATCAGTTGGTTTTTGGGAAGTCTTGTCACCTACCAATTGAACTTGAACACAAAGAACTTTGGGCATTAAATGCATTAAATCTGGATTGGGCAAATGCTTCAAAAGAGAGAGTCGAACAACTGAATGAGATGGAGGAATTCAGATTTAGAGCTTATGAAAGCTCAGCTCTCTACAAGGAGAAAATGAAGAAATGGCATGACTCTAAAATCCTCAAGAGATAATTTCAAGTCAGAGACTTTGTGTTGTTGGACAATTCTAGATTGAGACTCTTTCTAGGAAAGCTCAAGTCAAAATGGTCTGGCCCTTTTAATGGGCAACGCTTAAAGTTGTATTTTGGGAATGCCATGAGATCTATTTAATTGAAGTGGTGTATTTGGAAGATGCGTGACAGCATTTCCACGTCGTGCCATGACGTTAAATAAGGCGCTTCTTGAGAGGCAACCCAAGCGTTAGTGGTTTTGAATAATGTGTGCTGAATGTGCAGGTATGGGTGATTCTGTGATACAATGACTCATTCGGTGATCCGCCGAGTGGGTTTGGCGATCTCGATGTTGCTCTCCTTTGTGGCGTCAACAGTGGGTCGAGGTGTTGGAATATTGGGCGAAATATATACACCACTCGGCGATACGCCGAGATGAATTGGTGAACCCGACTTTCTCCGTCCTTTGCCCAACCCCCAAAAGGTGTGAGTCCTGGAACTTTAGGCGAGGTCCCACTTCCACTTGGCGAGACGCCGAAGCTACTCGGCGATCTAGTCTCTTTCCACCTTCTTGCCCCAAGGTGGAGTGGTTACATGCTGGAAATTTCGGCGAGTTGCATACCATTTGGCGATTCGCTGATTGATTCGGCGATCTCTACAAGACTTCACCTAATGGCCGCCTAGTGAAGATTTCTTTTCACCCTACTCTGTTTGTTTGAGTGCCAGTACTTTATCTTTATATTTTTGTCGATCTTAGTTTATCTTGTGTAGTGTTTGTTCTCTACTAACATTGAGGGTAATGTTGGATTCTTCTTGTGGGGGTGGTAGGAGTCTGTTATTCTATTGAGGTATTTCCATATCTACCTCTTGCGGTTCTATTTGTAAGTGTTTTGATCTTGATATTGTGGATATTTTAGCTTGTGCCCCTTGTTTTGAATGAGAATGGTTTAAAATTTGCCACCGTTTTTGTGTGTGATTGTGGCTGTTCTTGTGCAAATTTGAGTGTCGGTTGTGATCAATACCGATGACTTGAATAGTGCTCTTAATTGAACGAAATGAATGTGCGGCTGCGATGAGGCCAATGAAGTTCCATAGACAATGTATGAACTTTTAGCATCTCGTTGTGACTAGCCGGTTATCGAATGAGTCTCTTGTGATGAACATTGCACACTAGCTAAAAAGTGTGGACTCTTGTTTGATATTGGTGCCAATGCATTGTGTGATGAGAGTACTTTGAACAATTGTGTGATGACACCTAGAATTTACCCCGTTGGTCCGGTTGACTAAGTTATGCAAGCACTAGAAATGATCTTAGGCAACGACTTTGAAGAGTGAAACAATTTGAAAATATACCTCTTTTGTGGCCAACCTTGTGAGATGTGTGAACCTTTCGTGAACCCTATTGAGCCCTATCCTTTTCTTGGAAGACATTTGAACAATTGTAATCCCTTTTTTACCCATTTACCCATAACTTTCATGAAGTGTGGTTTGTGTGAATAACCAACTTAGGCCAAAAGCCTAAGTTGGGGGTGTGGTGAAAAGAGAAGGAAAATCAAGAAGTGTGAGAAATCCCCATTTGAGTAATCGTTTAAAAAAAAAAAGAAGCACAGAAAAAGAATGAAAAAGTTGTGAAATAAATTGGTGGAAATTGCAAAAAAAATGGGGTATCCGGTAATTTATATGAAGTTGAATAATGGGGTGGATTATATGCATGATTTAAATGTAAAAGAAAAAGAGAAAAAGTGATGTTCGGACCACACTTCATGAAAGTAGAAGCCACTAAGCCTAAATTACCATACCTTAACACTCAGCCCCGTTACAAGCCGTTAAAAGACCTTTGTGATCTTGAGTAAGCTGAAACGAATGTTGATTGGAAAATAAGGGAAAACATATGGGTGAAATCATGCATGTGTTCATCTTTGTGAGTGTGAGAGTTGTATGTGATTCCAGAACTTTAAAATTGTTGAGAAATTATGTGTGAATATGGAATCATCTTTGTTGTGAGGGCATTTGAGTACCTTTGTTGAGCTTGAACTTACATTTGAAGCAAGTATTGTGAACTTGAGCATCTTTGATAATGGTGAGTCAAAGTTTGAATCTTTGAGTGCACAACTGATCTTTGCATAAGTAGTTTGGACCTTGTTGTGTACATTCATGATTGAGTCTTATGCAACACTATTCGAGACATCCTGTTTGAACTGCTGATCTTGAGTTTTACTTGAGGAAAAGCAAAAGTTTAAGTGAGGGGTGTTGATTAGTCCAAGATTTGGACTCATTTGAGACTTTGTTTTGATAGTTTTAGTGTCCTTAAATGCATAATTTATGCTATAGGCTGATGTTAAAATCTTGATTTTTAGGTATGTGAATTGAGGAGCAAAGCAAGGACACTAACATGCAAAACATAACAAAAAAAGCTAAGGAAGAGAGGAAAAGCAAACCTGATGATCGCCAAAAGCACTCGGTTGAATCGCCGAGTTGCCCCTAGCCCGCCTAATTTTACAGTACATTGTGCCTGAAATAAGAGAAAGTTGGGCGAACTGTACTCCATATCGGCGGATCGCCGAACCAATCAGCGAGACAAGATGATACCACCGAATGTACTGAACGAGAAAAAAAGATGAAATCGAATTGGCGAGCCAAAGGACTAAAAGGTGGATCGCAGAGGTGATCGGCGATCCCGATGCAGACTGCCTAAAGTTACAGTGCTTGGTGGATGAAAAACATAAAGAAAGAAGGCAATGGATAATGATGATTGGTGAGTCGCCGATCGGTCGGTGAAGCTTAACTTTCCTGGCCGATCAACCCCAAAAAGCCACATCTCAGATCAGTATAAAGTGACTTTTGGAAGAGAGAGAGATCATTCAGTCATTGTGAAACGAAATAGAGAGAACAAAAACACTATTCTTATTGATTTTAAGCAATTTGTGGCAAGGGATTTCAATTGGGTGTTGTAATAGAGAAAATATTATTCATCTTAGAACTCCGATTTTCAATACCCAGCCATGGAGCATGTGATTAGCTAAAACCCCAATTTGGGGGTTTGACAATGTGATTAATTGCTGATTTTGGCTTGATGGGTGTTCGTTGTTATCAATTTTAGTGCTAATTTGAAGTGGGTCTGACTTATTGTTGTGGTTTAATTGCTCTATTGTGTGTTTATTTCAATATAATTTAGTGTTTTATGCTTGCTTGAGAGAGAAGTTTGAAACTAAGGTGATAAGTTGGCACTCGTAGTTATTGGGTCATGGTGGGTTTAGCTTGAGAGAGTGAATCCCAAGATCCATTCTATGTATTCAGCTCGAGAGAGTGAATGTAGTGAGGTTGTGGGTTGTTCTCCATGTTTAGCACATTGAGGTTCGAGAGAACTCAATTGAAGCGAGGTAGTTGTTCGAGAGAAAAGTACCTCATCTAAAGTTCATCTTACCCACGAAGAGTCAGTA
>JAJONR010009293.1:0-11707 GCA_029582245.1 Solanum etuberosum
AGAGGTATCAATATTTGCATTGATAAAAGAGAAATTGAGATTTCTAAATGAGTTATGAGTTCAAAAGATATTTCAAGAGCAGTTACCTCTTTTAAGAGGGTAGTTTCAGCAATTATCTCAAACTAGAGGAAGAGTTATATTTTTAAACATATGAGCATGAGTATATATTATTGGGAGTAGTATTGAGCACCAATATGGGGATGAGTTCAGACAACTCAAAGTCCTCATAAACCATGTATGCCAATATGGGTAAAAGGTCATACTTTTTAGATGATTCATTATTGCTTTTTAAGCATAGCTTAGTGGATCCACTTAGTTGAGTTGTCCTATATCCCGGCAAGGTATAAGACAGTTCTGGCAGCGTGGGCGAGATGCTGTATCATCACGTTGCTCATAGTGATGGTTGTCGGTTAGAGAATCTCCCAATAGAGTTAAAGTGTATTTTTATATATCATTTATTATGTTGAGTTCAGAGATGAGAAAGTATTTTGTAAAGCTTTAAATGATTTTACTCCTTTATTTCTTTAGATTCAGCTTGAGTTCATTGTTATCTATTGCAGTCCTTTCTTTCAGTTATTTGTTATTCAACTATATTATATACTCGTACATTTAATGTACTGATGTCATTCGACCTGCATCTATTTATGATACATATACAGGTTCTTAGGATCCTCAACAAGAGTCTTTTGAGATTACTACATCCACTCGTCTGCTTATGAGTGAGACCTCATTGCTTTTGAAGGACTCCCGTTTTTATGAGTTGTTAGTATTAGTTCTTTTGAGGAGTAGTGGGTCTTGTCCCCACACTCATCTTTGTATAGTAAAGACTTCATAGATAGACAGTTTTGGAGAGTCTTTCAGTTTTGAGATGTTTTATTTAAAACTTATGTTTCATACTCAGTATATTCAGTTCAGTTTTGAGATACAGTAAATTGTTTTTAAACGTTTCTTTCAATTTGATGCTTGAGTTAGTCTTCTGCTTGTAGTCAGTCAGGATGAGGATTCGCTTGTGGGCCAACAATGGTTCTCAAGTGCCGTCCACATTTAGGGTGTAGGCTCGAATCGTGACAAAACTTTTGCAAATTAGACTTACCCTCAATGTTATCTTTGTATAATTGCTCTTTGTGATATCACAATCCCCACTCACATTGGATTTTATGTTAGCTGTTCACTTGAATTTTCTTAAGGTAAAGTTCGACGTTATCATTATATCATTCTATAGATTTCTTTTGTTGTTACCTATAGAGAACGCTTTAAAGAAATATTCGTTAGTTGCTACTTTCAATTGCAAATAATAAGCCTCATAAAAGATTATTTTATATTTAGCTAAAAAAAATAGAAAATAATTAAATTACTCAGGTGCAAATTTTAACTTTTTGCAATTTAAATATTGTATATTCTGTGACAAAACTATGGTGTCACTAAGTCATAAGTTGATTAGAGACAAGAAAATGTTTGTCACTAATTGATTATATTATTAGTGGTTAAAGCTTACAACATTTGACTACAAATTTTGATTTGTCGCTAGTGCAATAACTTATTTTTAGTGACAAAAATTTAGATAACAATTAATTATAAAATTTTGTGGTTAAAGCTTACAACATTTGACTACAAATTTTGATTTGTCGCTAGTGCAATAACTTATTTTTAGTGACAAAATTTCTTCGTGTTCAAAATTATAACTCTTCTAGGACAAATAATAATTTGTCACAAATTGGATGCATTATTAGTGACAAAATAGGTTGTCGCTGATAACTTAAAATGTGTCACTAATAGTACTTAATAAATGGCAGCAATTCTTTTTGGTGGGAAACTTAAATGGACAAAACTTTTCTACGAAAGTGTATGTTTCGTCATTAAAAATATTTTGCTCACAAATTTAAACACGATACAATTTTTGTCACAAATAGTGAATAATTAGTGACGAATTTAGTATCGTACCTAATAATTTTGTAGCTAAATATCACATATGTTGTAGCGACAACCAATTGTGGTTTTGCATTCAGGCTTCAGGTAAAGGAATAAGCTCCCAAGTACCATTATCATTCAAAGCAATCATCTCCTCATACATAGCTTGATGCCAACTTGGATGAACCAGGGATTTTGCCACAGTCTTAGAAACTTTGACCGATAATATACACATTTTTACACATTTTTGCTTCACTTAAATAATACTAATAAGAAAAAAAATTAATTGAAAATAAATATAGATTATGTCTCTTTACATTCTTTTGAATGATTATTTTAAAAGCCCCATCATCTCAATTAAATAATAAAAAAAGATTCATGTTTGTCCATTCACTTTCCCTAATAAAATTGTTTATGATCATTTGTGACATTTCACATGAAAATAAAAGAATTTTATTGAATTTTTATCAATGCATTATTAAGTATTTAAATTTGATATTATTAATATATGAGAAATATATAATTACCCAGTGAACTTAGATCATTTTTTGAAGTAGACACCTAAAGTTTGTGGGGGTCCTATATTACCGATACGCCCAAATTACACCTCCCTAAAGAAGTATAAGCAGTTGTTGCCAAATAAAGAACCTAACTTGTAGGTTGGGGTCGATCTTACGAGGAATATGGTTCAGACTTAAACTTAACTCACAATTATCTCATTTTAGTCAAACTACTTCCGAGGAAAGTAAACAGGGGGGTTTTGTATCTAAAGTAACAGATTGTTGATTTGAATTATTAAGTAACAAGTAAGTAAGATTCACGATTTGAGATATCAATATAAGATGGAAACTAGGGCATATGTATTCCCCACAAGCTATTAACGCAGTAATCCTAATAACAGTAATCATATCCTAGTTTTTAATATGCAAGGCCGGTAAGTTATGTATCCCTAAGTGACTGGTATTTATCATCAGAACTTTCACTCGCGACTTGGTAAAACTACGAATGTGTGCTTTACTAATCCTTACCTTTACCCCAAATTAGTCATCGTGTCACTTTAGTTGGGTTTTCACCCTCACTTCGATTGATTAAAGTCAGACTATTAGATAGCAGCAAATTCTTAACTAAATCTCTGTTGTTAAATCTTTTTCTCATTCATCACCCCCTTGGTAAGGTCAAGTAGGAACGAGGCGAGTTCTAACGTTGGCCACCGCTAGAAAGACTTCGAAACGAAAAGATTAACAATACATGCATGAACACTATTCAAGAATTACTTAGTTATTATTCATACTTTGTTAAATTGCTCATGATTCCCACAACCCTAGTTGTGGATTTAGCTACTCATGCTTGGGAGTTCACAATTCATAATTAGGTTAAAATAAATCATGAACTTACAATTAGAATAGATGAAAACCAAAATCTTGAATTGAAATTCAAAGTGAAATTTGCATCAACCAACTTCCGGAAACTAAATTGCTAAGTGTTTGCAAAATAATTCCAAAAGACCAAAACTAAAGTCTCCAATATTGACTAACCCTTAAAAACGGATATTACAACTAATATTTATAGAAAACAAATCCTAAACCAATTAGGAAACAAAATAAGGAAATAACTGCTCAGACACGGTTTCTGTCGACGACACGACCTACGGACCGTGGGTCAACCTACGGTCTATGGTCACCCTCCGTGGTTCAAGACCTGGGCAATAATTCAAGGCCTTCAGACGACGGTTGGACCTACGGTCTGTCACTTGCCTCCGTGGTTCAACTACTGGAACTTCAACTCTCTGATCACCAACGACGGATGTGCAGGACGGTCCGTGGGTCGACCTACGGTCCGTCGATGCCTGCATAGTTTCACACTTGGTCAGACTTCCTTGAACCTTCATCTACACTGCAGCACCTACGGCCCGTCACTGGATCGACGGTCCGTGGTTGGCTCCGTCACTGGCCACTTCTACACTTTTCAGCTCTTATCTCAATCAACCGCATCCAAACCTATTTCCTGTAAGAATTACACAGAAACCTTCATATCTAATAACAAAATGCTCAAAACTCACACAAAACTCTAAGTGAAATGTATCAAAAATACCGTAAAGTCACGGTATATCAATTACCCAACAAAACCATTTCCAACAACTCTAAATACACCATTTTAAATCATTTTCAGAGTAGGTGTAATCTAAAGTGTTGAGGGGCGCGTGAATGAATAAAAATTCACCCCTAAACCAGTGTAAACGTACCACGTAGCAAGATTGCAAGTCACCACTTCCCCTAAAAAGTTCAACAACAAAGGATTTCTTGGCCAATGCTTTTCATTGTGCTTATTGACTAGTAGTGTATATATATGTTTTTTTTTTGTATTTTAATTACTGCTACATTCTCACATTTATTTAGGAATTAAAAAGACTTTTTATGATTTCTGAGTCAAAATTATCCCAATTTCACAAAGAATATCTGAATAATCCAATAAAGGGAGCTTGTGAAATGAGAAAGTAACAAAATTGCAGATTAAAAATTCACCATTTTTGTTGTTATGGAAACAGAGGAGTCCACCATAAGCAGCATCAAGTAGGAATTTGAACCATTTTGTTGCTTTTCTTTAAGGAATTTTCAGATTTTCACATCTTACAAATAGAGCTTTATATAAGAAAATTAGAAGTTAATGGTCATGAAAGAACCCTCTCAAGAAAATCTTGATTAAGTTCAAACAATACCTTCATCTTCAGATTCTTCTTTACATTCCACTAGATAACATGAAGAGAAAAGTAAAAGGAATTGAGAAAAATGAATGCAAATTTTCTAGAAGGGTTTGAGAATTAAAATGTGAGTGAGTCGGGGTTTTACCCGATCCACTGTTAAACGGGTAAGAAAAATAAAAACATATTATTTTATTTAGGTGGTGAGACATATTCACAGGTTATGAGATTGCAAATACTGTAAAAAATAGTGTATTTAGAATTGTTGGAAATGCTTGGATGGGGTAATAGGACCCCTACAAAACTTTAAGTGTCTACTTCAAAAAAAGATACAAGTTTGATGGGGTAATTATGTATTTTCTCTTATTATATCTAATTAAATTCTCCCTCCTCAAGTTACACATTCATCTCTTAATCTTTCTCTTCTTTCTTTTTTCACCATTAACTACTCTTTAGAAATTCATGAACAAATTAAAGTGCAAGAATAATCCCGTTTGGCTTAATAATTGTTTTGTTAATGTTTCAAGTTCTTATTTTTCCTCACACGTTATTCTCATCGGAAGGTATATTTGTTTTTTTTTAATAAACCTCCTTGAGCATGTTATCTTCTTTATCTTTTTAATCTTTAGTAGTTTAACATAGTGTATATTTTTTAATGATAGAAAATTAGAGACGATCATAGTTAAAAGTTAAGATATGTACGTGTTGGGCCCGTGCTGGCACGGGTCATGCCCATCTAATATTACTTTACAAGACTATGACAATCATACTACTAATTAATTACTTGTAATAAGCAAACAATAAAAACATACACCAACGTTTGTAATTTCACAAGTGGGGTCTAAGTATA
Source organism: Solanum etuberosum (assembly GCA_029582245.1). Lineage (NCBI taxonomy): Eukaryota > Viridiplantae > Streptophyta > Magnoliopsida > Solanales > Solanaceae > Solanum > Solanum etuberosum. The sequence goes on from JAJONR010009293.1 coordinate 5,457, forward strand.
TATATGTGGATAACCGTGGTGTCCGATTAAACTTTCACACACCTCGACTAAATCCACGGGATACATGCCACTTCCCACCCGAAACACCTCGACTAAATCATGATTGTACAACAACAACATATACCAACATGGGTTGATTTCTTTTTCTGTTGAGAAAAAAAGAAAAAGAGAAAGGGGAATAGGTTGTTACCTGGGGACAAAAATTATGATAATGGTGGAAAAGACACTCTCTTTGCTTATGTAAGACCCCAAAAATTTACTCTTCGAATCTGAATCATTTGTCTTAAGTATATGAGCTTGAACCGGGTGATATACTACTTGATCATGTATTTTTAGGTTCTTTATCAAGTGTAGAAAGGGTATCAGAATTGATTTAGGGTCATAAGGGACCTCTAACACTAAGTCAAGTTCAAAATCTTTCTACCGACTAAGTTTTTTGCATTAGTTTATGCAAGGGTCAACTTCAAAGGACCATATCTCATAGAATATGAAGAGTTACATGGCCCATAACCTATCAAATTAAAGGTCTATCACTATAAAATAAAATGTTCAATTTGTGGCGGATAATTTGAGAGAGTTTTCAGAAACAACACTAATAATTCATTTTGTGACGTTTTATTCTAACTCCTATCATATAAATCTTTTTGTGGTGGTTTTATTAAGGAGGTTAGCAAATCGCAACAATTTAGAATTGTTTGTGGCAATTATCAACTCCCAAATAATTATTTATTGCATTACTTTTAGAAATTATTTTTTATATATAAACTCGGATGCCAAATCAATAATCATATTCATTTATATTTAATTTTGTTTGTATTTTAAATATAATTGAGCTTTTATAATACTTGTTGATTTCTTAAGGTGAAACATTTTAATTAATAGTTATTACTCATTCAAAAAAATTAAAAATAAAAGTTTGTTTTATGCACTAAAAAAAATTCTTTTATCTTTTATTTGGACACAACCCAATCAAAATTTTAATACCTCTCCCTCCAAAATATTAAAAAAGTAAATTATAATTTTCCTGTCACATCCATAGCCTACACCCTGGATGTAACTGGCACTCGATAACCATTAATGGTTCCCAAGCGAACCCTTGGCCTGACTCATTACTCAGCGGAAGACTTACTCAAGCAAAATGAAAACTCATGATGCAAAAATAACTTTAAAAAACTTAATTTAAACTCAACTCCAATAATCGTCCGGAAATAATTTAACAAGTATTAGTTAAATGCCTCATGAACTCAAAACATTACAAAAACAAAGGGAATAATGATAGACTCCTCGACTTTTAAACCATCTATGAAGCCTCTACTATTACAGAAGGATTATCGGGACAAGTCACTCGACATACTAACAACTGAAAATAAAATTGGAACCCTCCGGAAGCAAGGAGGCTCACCAAAGCTAACTGGAACTGCAAGTGGTATCAACGGAGCGTCTGTTGATGACCCTGAATACCTGTATCTGCATCATAAAAGATGCAGGCCAAATGGCGCCAGTACATTGAATGTACGAGCATGTAAGGGGAATTCTAAAGCGTAAACATAAGTTTGAACTGATAAAAAAGAAACGTACTTACCTCTTTTCAAACTCACTCAACTAAACTCAAACCCCACTCAAGGATAGGATACTCAACTCAAGGATAAGACACTCAACTCAAAGGTAAGATACTCAACTCAAAGGTAAGATACTCGGCTCAAGATACTCGACTCAAATATACTCAACTCAAGATACTCAAGGATAAAGCAACAATAAAAGATGCAATATATGGAAAGCTTTTAAAATAGTAGATAATAACTCAATTGGATGTAAAAATACAATAATAACTCAATTGTATGTAAAAATACAATAATAACTCTAATTTGGGAGATTCTAACACCGACAACCATCACTATGAGCTATGTGATGATACAACGTCTCGCCCACGCTGCCAGAAATGTCCTATACCTTATCGGAGTATTAGACATCCTCAACTAAGTGGATCCACTAAGCTATACTTAAATAGCAATAAGGAATCTTCTAAAAGTATTACCCTTTTTACCCATGTTGGCATACATGGTTTATGAGGACTTTGAGTTGTCTGAACTTTTCCTCCCAATAATATAACTCATGCTCATATGTTTAAAAACATTTCCTCATCCTCAAACTTTGAGATTATTACTCAAAAGGTTCTCTTAAAAAAGATAGTGCTCAAAACTCCTCATGAACTCGTTTGGAAATTAAAGTTTCCTCTCATTTTATATGTAGAAACATTTACTCTTGGGAATACTTAGTTCCCTTATATTCATGCATAGCTTCAAAATAATTCTGCAGAAACATGAAACACGACTCTCCTCATCCTCATACTCATTTACTCAAGTCTTTAAACAGATTATAAATAATTGTAATAGACTTTTCAAAATAGGGTTCATGCCAAATTATGGATGTGAACGACTCAATTCAAGGGTTTCAATAAACTTATATAGAACTCAATACTTGGAACTCAATAACTCCAGAACTCAAGGACTCAATGATACTACTCATCTCAAGAATGCTCGACTCATAGGGTTCATGCGGGATTATGGGAATAAACGACTCAACTCAAGAACCTTCATGTATAACATATGGTAGTCCTATAATTTGGAATATAATCTCCAAAGGATTTGGAACTCAATAATCAAGAACTTAGAACTCGAAGATACTACTCCTCTCAAAGATACTCAATTTATGGAGTTCATGCGAAATTATGGGCATGAACGACTCGACTCAAGGATCTCAATAATAATGTAGACTCATGAATACACTCTTCTCATTCTCATTCTCATACTCACTTACTCGAGTCTTGAAACAAATTATAAGTAGTTGTAGAAGACTCCTCGAGAAGACTCAAAGGGACTTTCTCAAACTTGATCTTAACTCTACCTCGAATTTGAATTGCGAATTCAAGGATCATGATTATGATATGGGATTTCTTGATGATTAGATGTAGTTTGGATAGTTAAAATTAAGAAGTGATCGGTGACACGATTTAATAGAACTCAAACGGAAAGAAGGACGGAAGAGTAGGGACCTGGCGACCCAGGCGCACTGAGTGGCGCGGGGCGCCAGCCCCTAAACTTCAGAACCCCTTCCCTGGCGCACTGCAGATGCCCCATGCCAGCCCCCTTGGCGCATCTAGGGCGCGCTGCGCCACCCTCTCCCCAGATCATTCTGACGAATTTTCTTTTTAATTTTCCAGCCCTACCTCATCTAGATTAAAATGATTTCCTCCAAATTCTCTTAGATTCATATACTAAACACACTTAGGTCAAAACCCCAATCAAAACCTACCAAAACAATCACTCATTTGCAAGATCCTCACCTCATGAACTCAACAAGACTTCATTTACAAGGAATGAAGCTAAAACCTCAAGAACTCTTCAAAAACTCAACAAGACATCCTTAACAAGGAATGAAGCTAAAACCTCAAGAACTCTTCAAGAACTCAAATCATTCAACCTTAAGAACGAAATTACAGATAAAAATCACATGATTGGAGTGTTGGTGAATGCACCCAATACTATGAGAACTTACATACCTCAAAGAACTAGGTTCTTGGCGAAATCTTGGATGAACGCTTGGAACCTTAAACTTTTTCTCCTCTTGAATCTTCTCTCTAAAGACCTAAAAGTTTTGTGGGTGAATAAAATTGATTCTAATTAGTTTAGACCCTAAATTGGGTGTAATTAAAACTTAGACTAAGTGGGGGTAAGGAAAAGACTAAAATACCCCTCATTAGTTTGGGTGAAAAGGCCCTATCTAGAGAGGCTGCACTCAAACGGTCATATCTCCTTCATTCGGACTCGGATTTTAGCAAACTCAGTGGCGTTGGAAAGAGGACTCAAAGATATTCAATTTGATACCTTTTGGGCCACCTTACTCATTATGTGCCAAAAGTTATCGTCATTTGAAATTGATCCAAAACTTAAAAGAACTTACGGATGACTTGAATCAATTTCTCTTTAGTTCTTTTTGTAACTCGGGGTGCTACATCTAGTGACCTTAACACCTAAGAAAATTTAAATTCCTCGATAAAATCTTACTCACAACAAAGAATGGTTTGAATCTTAGCTCAAAAAAATTTGGGGTGTTACATTATCTCCCCCTTGGGATCATTCGTTCTCGAATGACGGCTGGGCTGGGTATGGAACGGGGTTATTCTTACTATCTCTTCTGACTCATGAACTTGCCTACTAATATAGGCTGAACTGATTCATACCAAGAGTTGGGACTTCCTATAGCACCTAAGTCAAAAATGATGTTGTTGTGAACATAGTCACGCTTTCTCTGAAGTTACCTTATCTGAAACAAAGGAAGTCTGGGCATGAAGTAAGAATAGGAATACATAGTCCGGGGTAATGTGACCGCTAGCTGTGCAGCTTAGCAACACTACTCAACTACACTCTTCTTTCCTTATTACCATACCTCATTGGCTGCAACTCATAGCTCCTACAAGGGTACATGACTTCTCTTACCAAGGTCTAAGTCTAACGTCACGCTCGCACTATATTCAAGCTTAACCCAAATCCTAAGGTTCAGGTTCTTTACCTCTCTACAGGGAATCTCATCCCAAGAATATTACTCTTTACCACCACATTTAATCAACATTGGGCTCATATCAAGAACCACCTAATGCATCATGCATTCCTCCATATGCTACCAGCACCCCTTTCAAGCTTAGTGCTATAACCACTCCATGAACTCGTACTAACCAACCCCTATAATAATTTCTCATTCTCTCATTTAACTATCACAATAAGTACATTAACCTTCTTCTTCTAGCATCACTCAACTACTAAAAAGAATCACTGAAAAGATATCTCCCATAATCTTTTGAACTCATTACTATTTTATTCTCAATACTAGACTTGATTTCTCATCTTATCATCTCCCCCTTAGGTCTAAAGCTAACACTCGAAAGCCATGGACCTATTCCATTATCTCTAAACTGGTCTACATCCCCCTTTACTCTAACACTCGAGAAAAGTTTATCTCATGACTACCGAACTCTCCATAAGCTGGTACTAAGACCTCTTTCTAAGATGTTTCTCTTGACCTCTTCTCATTGGCCCCTAAGGCTGCTTCACCTAACTCTTTAGGAAAATTACACTTGCACCAGCCTATCCCATATTGGCAGCTCAATTATACAATCTAGGCACACATAAAAAATCATAACCTCAATTGGGACGTCGACTGGCCACATACTATCTCGGGTGTACCTCTTACTGCTCTACCTTCATTTCTCTCCTCTATGGGTCATAATACCACATTTTCATTGCAAGGTACATCTTTGATCTCCTCACCTATTTCAGGTCAAACCTACTAGATCATACCTCAAAACTAACACCATCACACTCATGTTTCCATCTTTTGATCACGACACTCATCTTAAATTCAAGCTTAGTGTCTAGTACTAAACACAGATATCAATATGATTGCTCACACCTTATACTACTTGCGACTACCAGAAAAGTCAAGAAACACTCACCCACTAAGATCTCATGACAAGTAGGAAGTCTTTCGCTCTCCGTCTACCTACCTACAAATTACCTTCACCTTCCATTTCATAACTTAAGTTCTATTTACTCACTTACGGTGCATTACCTCCCAAATAGTTCTATCATCTTCTCAATACCATGGGGTTCCAGAATTCATAAACCTAGCTTGGGTCTATCACCTCATGAATACTCTGCTCTCTGATTCCCACATATATTTAGTCTTCTCTAACACGATGGCACATTGACATCAACTCTATTCTGGTTAAAAGTATACTCTATCTCATCATGACTAGTAACTATTCCTCTTCCTTCTATCAAGAACTCTCTACAACATTATTATTCCTTTTTCTACTCATAAAGGAACTCATCACTTATGGGTGCATGATTGTAATAACACAATCTGCCCCCTCATGAATACTCTGCTCTCTGATTCCCACATATATTTAGTCTTCTCTAACACGATGGCACATTGACATCAACTCTATTCTGGTTAAAAGTATACTCTATCTCATCATGACTAGTAACTATTCCTCTTCCTTCTATCAAGAACTCTCTACAACATTATTATTCCTTTTTCTACTCATAAAGGAACTCATCACTTATGGGTGCATGATTGTAATAACACAATCTGCCCCCTCATGAATACTCTGCTCTCTGATTCCCACATATATTTAGTCTTCTCTAACACGATGGCACATTGACATCAACTCTATTCTGGTTAAAAGTATACTC
>JAJONR010009294.1:0-14284 GCA_029582245.1 Solanum etuberosum
GAATACCCATGATCCATATGTTAAGTTGGACAAGAGGCGAATACCCATGATCCATATGTTAAGTTGGACAAGAGGCGAATACCCATGATCCATATGTTAAGTTGGACAAGAGGCGAATACCCATGATCCATATGTTAAGTTGGACAAGAGGCAAATACCCATGATCCATATGTTAAGTTGGACAAGAGGCGAATACCCATGATCCATAAGTTAAGTTGGACTAGAGGCGAGTACCCATGATCCATATGTTAATAAGGACTAGAGGCTACTACCCATGTTCCCTTGTAGTAAGGCAAAGAGGTGATTCCCCATGTCTATAAAAGATAAGCTAGAGTACGATTTGATGTATGATGAGCTTGGATTGTTGCTTGAGGTTCCTTCCATGATATGCATGACTGGAGGTGGATGATCCAAGTCTTGAATAAGGATAAGTTGAGGTTACTTTAAGAAGTGTTCCTTCTATGTTATGATGATTTATGTGCATTGATTATGCTTATGACTTATGTTGTTATCTCTTATGCTTATGTTTATGTTTATGCTAGCTATCATATTTAGTACATGTTTGTACTAACACATACTCTTGCCTACATTTCTTATCCAAATGTAGGGTCCGGCGATATTGACTCTCATCCCCGTGGCTAGGATCTTAGTAGAAGAAAGGATTGAAGATTGGTGAGTCATCATAGCATTCGAGGATTTGACCACCATTTCTCTTATGTTCTTTCATTTTATGTTTTGATCACTATTGTATCGGCTGTGTCCCAAGATATTCATGTTGTGGATGGTTTGATACAATTTGTATTAGACTTCCGCTTCGTTTATAAAAGAATTTGATATCGTTGAAAATGTTTTAAATTCCCGCTCATTTCTATTATCTTATGTTATGAAAGCTAAGTGGCTTATATGAGGCCTCTCGGGGTCTTGTATACCATGTTATGTCTAGGGGTACCCCTAGGTCGTGACAAAGGAAGAACATTAGCTACATTGGAGATTGTACACCCTCACATTGTATCTTTTACCATGAGGATCACTTAGATATCTCAATTTGTTGGTACACAGAATATAGGACTTCATGCCAAAAGATATGGGATCAAATAGCATTACATACCTTGCTGCACATCTTTGGATATTACAATGAGTTAACCGTCTTCCTCTCAGATTAATTATCTACAATGGAGTAAATAATAAAACTAGCGTTAGTAGCTGATCAACATGTTTGGGTTACTTGATCAGACCAAAACAGTAATTGGCAGTAAATCTATAATTGATCCCATCAAGGTTGTTCTTCCCACCCATTCTCCTCTAATTTTGTCATATACTATACAGCCTTTTTATAAGGTCCTCCAAAACTCCTCGGGCTTCATAACGTTTGGAAAACAGTATACAAAGGGATGGCAGGAAGTAAGCTCATGCAACACTAAATTAAGTGGTGTATCACTACACTTTCAATGTTCTATCCTCTAACCAGTTCCCATGACTTCTCTGCACATATCCAGCCACACCCCCTTATTTTATGATACACAAACACAGTCCCTAAGCATCAGAATATGGAAGTAGCAATATGAACTCACGGCTTCCAATCAACATCCCGTGAGTTCAAACTAACATCACATTTAAGATGCTCAAAACGATCTCACAATCAAAATTTAAAGGGACTCCACTTCATCGATGTCCCAAAAAGCACATCCTTCCAGAACATTTACCAAGCTCACACCATATAGAGGCAACACTCCTCAGTTCATTAACACATACAAACTTTCACAAACAATGCAAGAAGAAGAGAGGGATGAAAATTTCCATAGCTTACCTTGATGGATAGAAACCTCACTTGCTAAGACTTGGATTCTTCAAGGTTTAGGTTGTCCTCTCCCCCTTACATTGATGTTAAACTAGCTTATTCACTTGAATTCCTTAAGATGGGAGATGTTCTACCAACTTGTACTTGAAAAACAAAGGGTTTGCTTCAGATTTTAATGGTGAAGCTATAGACTAGAACTCTTGGAGCTTCTATGACTTTCCTAGGGAGTAATTTTCTGGAGAATAAGTGATGAAGGAGATGTGATAAGCTTGAGTCCTTTACTTTAACCAAGAAGGTGTATCACCTCCTTAATTTATGCCACAAGTTTTTAAGTAGGTGCATCACCTACTTGCCCTTTTCACTTTAAATGCAGTCCATTTATTCTAAGTAGGTGCATCACATACTTACCCTTTTCACTTAAAATGCAGTCCACTAATTCTAAGTAGGAGCATCACCTATTTTTCACCTACTAGCATAGTTTAGTCAAGCAAGCACCTCACTTATCTTACACTATTTTCTCAATCTTAGTTTCTTTACAAGACCGTAACACTAATACACACTTGACCACTTTGACTTTTACATCAAATACCACCTTTTACTATCTCGAGTTTGAATATTTTTTTGAGCTCACTTAGTCGTATATGTGTTAGAAGGCCCGGGGTATTACCGTGATTATTTGAAATAGGAAAATAAAATTGAAATAGAAATAATAATTTAATATTGAGGAAAGAGAAAAAAGATTCTTTTTAGAGAGTAAAATAGAGAATTGGGTTGGAGTTGTGTCAAGCCCCGAGGCTATCCCCTTGACGTAAACACGGGACTTAGGATAACGAGTAACCCCAAGCTAACCCTGATGTTGGCATATCATATGCATACTAAAACAATCTGAATATAGAGATACTATGCGGAAGCTAAAACAGTGATAAATAAAAGTGGAGAATACCCAACTAGTTTGAATATAAGAAAATATACTGAGAGTTCAATAACAACTGAAAGATCAAACTCAAATCTAAAGCTGAATCTAATACTATGTCTGAAAAAGCCTCTAACTAACTAGAGTTTGTTGGGACATGCGCCCAGCTAACCCTAGCAAAACTGAAAACTGAAATGAAAGACTGAATATAGGAAACATGTCTATTGTCCTCGTAGTATGAGGACTCACCCCTAAAGCTATTGAGATGCGGATTGGGAACCGATCTATGCGTTATATGGATGCTGAACACCTGAACCTACATCATGAAAGGATGTAGCGAAGAGTATGCGTCAGTATTTGAAATGTACTGAGCATGCATGATATAAAATATAGCTGAACAAATATATAAGCTAGACAAAGCATACTGAGCAATGATATAATCTGAACTGAATGTAAATGCTGAAATATACTGGAGACTGAGCTAAATGCAATGACCAAGCACAAATCATGAAACTAACATGCTGAGACTGAATACTGAAGTATACTGAGGACTTGGTCAAAATGCACTAAATCTGACTGTGGAAGCTACTATTAACCGATATAAAACCACATGAGCTAAACTTAGAGTCCAATGTATACGCCCTATCGAGATGATACCTTGCCAAGAGTATAAAGGCATGACTGGCGTGATCACTAAATATGATGCCCACAGAAAAGACTTATAAACCTATGGGGGCACGTAGTTCTGGGAATATGAGGGTACAATGGACCCTAGTCCAACTGGAAATGTGTACAATACAACATAACTGAAATATACTGGATAGCTAAATATTCTGACATGCTGACTGTGAATGCAACATTTAAGTACTGATAATGAAACATTCGAAATCTGAGGCGTGTAAATCTGTTTATCTGACCTAGCTAGTGTAATTCATGAACTAAACGAATCTACACAACTAGGGTTCTGAGTTTCATACAAGGAACTAAGCAACAATGTTATGAAAACCTGATAATCTGATTAAGAATACTATAACAGCTAAATCACAACAATTTTCTAAAGTTCTAGAAACCCTAGGTCTAAACAAGAGATAGAGAATCAAGAATCTGACTGAATTCTAGGGACCTAGTGGATGAAAGGAACCCACTAGTGAAATCCCACATACCTGGTGATGAATTCACGGAGAAATATTTCAATTTCAGGGCTGGAACTGAAGGAACTTGCTGCATTTTTGGAAGGAAAACTGGTCAACTCTTTTCTCTTCTTGTGCTCTGATTTTGATGAATTTTGGTGAATGAATCACTTAGGGTAAGTTCTGACTAGAATATTAGGCTTAAACTGACCAAAATGACGTAGTTTAGGGGTTAAACGATGTAGTGTAGGTGTCCAACGCATAGGGAAAAGACCAAAACGACCCCAACTTAAAACCTGACGGGGCCACCGACGGGCCTGACCGACGGACCGTAGGTCGACTGACGGTCCGTCCTGTCAGCCATCGTTTGGCGTCTGGGAGCTGAAATTTTGGGGTCTGAACCACGGACCGTGGTCCCACTTAAGGTATGTAGGTCCTGGCGTGGTTCTGACCTTTTTTTTTTGAAATCATGGGTGGAGCTGAGGTGGCCAACCACGGACCCCACCTACGGTCCGTGGTTCAACCTACTGTCCGTAGGTGGCACCCGTTGGTGGAACCTGCAACTTCAGAAAAATTTGTTGTCTGGACTTTTTCGAATACGGGGATTTACATTATCTCCCCCTTGGGAACATTCATCCTCGAATGAAGTCTAAACTAGCTGAGTATAGAGAGAAGGAGCTGCAATCCCTACCACTAAGTACTAGAAATTGATTTCTGACTGAACTGAGTTCCAAGAACATGCAAATATGCTGAAAATGCAAGAACATCGAAGGAACATGATATTAAGACTGGTTTTACGCAAGAGTAAGCTAATAGACTAAAGAGGAACTATTACCTCAAGCTGAAACGGAATCGGAAGGAAAGAGATGAGGATACTTGGCCTGCATGGCTGCTTCTGCTTCCCAAGTAGCTCCCTCTACAGACTGACTCCTCCACAAAACCTTCATTGAAGCGACTTCTTTATTTCTCAACCTATGAACCTGATGATCAAGAATTTCAACTGGCTCCTCTTCATAAATGAGACTATCCTTCAGAGCCACACTCTCTAACGGTACTATCGATGCTGGATCACCCACACACTTCTTCAACAAGGAAATGTGAAAGACTAGATGAACTGCTGCTAGTTCTGCTGGCAACTCTAACTCATAAGCCATATTTCCAACCCTTTTTCAGGATTTTGTAAGGGCCTACATATCTTGGACTGAGCTGCCCTTTCTTGCCAAATCTCATCACCCACTTCATAGGTGACACTTTCAGGAAAACCCAATCATTGATTTCGAACTCTAAGTCCCTTCTCCTCACATCTGCATAGGACTTCTGACAAATCTGAGTTGTCTTTAGTCTATCTCTAATAAACTAAACTTTTTCCATAGCTTCATGAACTGAATCTGGCCCAATCAATGCTACTTCACCTACTTCAAATCAACCAATCGGAGATCTGCACCTACGCCCATATAATGCCTCATAAGGGGCCATCTGGATGCTGGAATGGTAACTATTGTTGTAGGCGAACTTTTAAAGAGGAAGGTGATCATCCCAACTGCCCTTGAAGTCGATCAAGCAAACTCTCAACATGTCCTCTAAGGTCTAAATGGTACGCTCTGCCTGACCATCCGTCTGTAGATGAAATGCTGTGCTGAGATTTACCTGGGTACCAAGACCTTTCTGAAATGATTTCCAGAAATGAGAGGTAAACTGTGGACCTCTATCTGAGATGATAGAATAGGGAACCCCATGCAACCTGATTGTCTCACTCATGTAGAGTTTAGCATAATCCTCCGTTGAATCTGTAGTCTTGACAGCCAAGAAGTGAGCAGACTTAGTCACTCTGTCCACTATCACCCAAATGGAGTCATGCTATCTGCGAGTGCAAGGTAAACCCGTAATGAAGTCCATATTTATCACTTCCCACTTCCATGTAGGAATGTTAATCTCTTGAGTCATACCTCCTGGTTTCTGATGTTCTACCGTAACTTTCTGACAATTAGGACACTTAGCCACAAAATTTGCTATGTCCCTCTTCATTCCATTCCACCAAAAGACTTCCCGTAGGTCACGGTACATCTTAGTTGCACCTGGATGAATGGAATACCTGGAGTTAGGAACACACAAGTGACCCTGATAACGAAGCACACCATCTCCCCCTTGGGAGAAAACCTCTACTTTTTGTTGATGAATTGCACCTTTCAACTGAAGCAATATAGGATCACTATCTTGTTTTTCCTTAACCTCCGCTACCAATGAAGATTCAGATCTATTCTGAACTATCACTCCACAATCTGCCCTGTCCATAAGACCAACTCCTAAGCGAGCAAGTTGGTGAACATCTTTTGCTAATTCTTTCCTTTCTTCCTCAACATGTGCTACACTACCCATAGATAATCTGCTAAGAGCATAAGCTACTACATTGTCCTTACCGGGATGATAAAGCACATTCATATCATAGTCTTTGAGGAATTCAATTTATCTCCTCTGACGAAGATTCAACTCTTTTTGGGTGAACACAGACTAGAGGCTCTTATGATTTGTGAATACATCAACATGCACACCATACAAGTAGTGTCTCCAAATCTTTAGGGCAAATACTACATCTGCAAGCTCGAGGTCATGAGTCGGGTAGTTCTTCTCATGAACCTTAAGTTGTCTAGAAGCATAAGCTATGACCTTACCTCGTTGCATCAACACACAACCCAGGCCGACCCTGGATGCATCAAAATAGACTACATAACCGTCTAAGCCGTCTGGTAGAGTCAAGACCGGAGTTGTATTCAACTTAGTCTTCAATTCTGCAAAGCTTTTCTCACACTCATTTGACCACTAAAACTTAACCTTTTTCTGAGTCAACTTGGTCAATGGGGAAGCTATGGATGAGAATCCTTCAACAAATCTCCTATAATAACCGGCCAAACCCAAGAAACTCCTGATATATGTTGGAGAGGTGGGTCTGGGCCACTGCTTCACTACCTCTATTTTCTGAGAATCCACTTGAATTCCTTCGTTGGATGCCACATGACCAAGGAAAGCGACAGACTCTAACCAGAATTCATATTTGCTGAACTTGGCGAATAACTGGAGATCTTTAAGAGTTTGTAGAACAACTTTCAGATGAGTCGCATGCTCATCCTTACTCCGAGAATAAATGAGGATATCATCGATAAAGACGATAACGAACAAGTCCAAATATTGTTGAACACCCTGTTTATTAAGTCCATGAAAGCTACAGGAGCATTTGTTAGTCCAAAAGATATAACTACAAATTCATAATGACCATACCGAGTTCTAAAAGCTATCTTCAGAAAGTCACTATCTCTGACTCTGAGCTGATGATAGCCGAATCTGAGGTCTATCTTAGAAAAGCAACTAGTGCCCTGAAGTTGATCAAACAAGTCATCAATCCTGGGGATGGGGTACTCATTCTTGATAGTGACTTTGTTCAACTGTCGATAGTCAATGCACATCCTGAGAGAACTCCATGGAGAGATACTAGGTCTGATGAAGCCCTTATCTAAAAGGTCTTTCAACTGTTCTTTCAATTCCTTAAGCTCAGCTGGAGCCATTTTGTAGGGAGGAATCGAAATAGGCTGGTTATCTGGGAGGAGATTTATTCCGAAGTTGATTTCCCTTTCGGGAGGAACTCCGGGAAGATCTTCTGGGAACACTTATGGAAACTCATTCACTACTGGACCTGACTCAAGAGTTGTGGTTTCAGAGTTTGAATCCTTAACCCAAACAAGATGATAAATATACCCCTTGGAAATCATCTTTCTGGCCTTAAGGTAAGAAATGAATCGACCCATAGGCACTGAGCTACTACCCTTCCATTCTAAGACTGGCTCATTTGGAAACTGAAACCGAACGATCCTAGTTCTACAATCGACTGAGGCATAACAAGAATGTAACCAATTCATGCCTAGAATGATATCAAAATCTACCATTTCTAACTCTATAAGATCTACTGAGGTGACTTTCTAGGAAACTGTGACAGGGCAATTTTTGTATACCCGTCTAGCTATAACTGGGTCACCAACTGGAGTAGAGATTGAGAAGGGTTCTGAAAGAGTTTATGGACCGACACCTAAGTTACTGCTATATATGGAGTTACAAAAGACATTGTAGCCCCTGGATCTAACAATGTATAAACATCTAAGTGAAAGAGTCGCAACGTACCAATGACCACATCAGGAGAATCTTCCTGATCCTGGCGAGCCTGAAGAGCATACAACCTGTTCTGGCGCTGACCGCCACATGTACCAGATGAAGTACCCTGCTGAGATGGGCGACCTGCTGGTGCTGCTGGAGCTGTAGACTGAGCCCTAGTGTTGTTACCTCCTTGCCCCTACCTGGTAGAAGGGCAATCCCTCAACCTATGGCCAGACTAACCACACCCAAAGCACCCTTCCTTGCCTACAAGACACTCGCATGGATGGTTCGTACCACACTTTGGACAAGTTGAGAAAGTCCTGTTACCTGAAGCACTCCCCTGAGACTTAGAGCCTGATGCCCTACCTTTCTGATCCTGTCGAAACCTGAGGGGTGGAGCACTAGCTGATGAAGGTGCTGGGGCTGTAGACCTCTGCTGAAACTGTGAGCGATTTTCACCACCTAATTTCTTCTGAGAGTAATCATAGTTGCCTGTTCTATCCTTCTTGTTGTACTTAGCCATTTCCCTAAGCTTATCTCCCTCAACCTGCTGAGCATGAGTCATGAGCCTAGAGATATTCATCTCCTTTAACAACATAGCATTCTTGCACTCTTCTTCACTAAGTCGTATACCCCAAACAAAAACTTACTCATTTGTGCCCTCGAATCAGCAACCATATGTGGAGCATACCTGGATAGTTGAGTGAACTTCAGCCCGTACTCTTGGACTGACATTGTACCTTGCCTCAAATTCATGAACTTCTGAGTTCTAGCCTCCCTCAACTCTCTCAGGAAGAACCTATCTAGAAAAGCTCCAGTAAAGCATTCCCAAGTCACAGGATCTGCATCCGTATCCCTATTTTCTTTCCACTGAGTAAACCAAATGTGAGCCACATCCTTAAGCTGCTAGGATGCCAACTCTACCCTATCATTACCAGTTACTTGCATCACTCCAAAGATTTTCTTAACCTCATCAATGAAGTTCTGTGGGTCCTCACCAACCTGAGACCCTAGAAACTTTGGTGGATTCATCCGAATAAAATCTCAAACCCTGGCTACTGCTGACCCATTATTAGCATTAGTAGGGACTAGGGCCTGCTGATTGTTCTGGTTAGCCACACTCTGAGCCAAAACTTAGATCGCATTCCGAAACTCTGCATTCAAAACCTCATGTTCTGGACTGGAATAACTGTGTTAGCATTGCGTGCATTAGCATTCCTTGTGTAAGCTCTACGAGGAGGCATGATACGAAACGCATAACGATGAATTAGAAAGGAGATCATACCCATGCACGATAAGAATAACAAGAAAGTGAAGTTTTTCCTAAAACACTTCGTAGCCTCCCTCTCATTAGATGTGGTGCAGTTCACACCCATGAAAAAGACTCTACTTAGTGCGGCTTTCAGACATCCTAGGACTCTTGAATCTAATGCTCTAATACCAAGTTTGTCACCCCCCGAGGCTACCCCTTTGACGTAAACACGGGACTTAGGATCACGAGTGACCCCAAGCTAACCCTGTTGCTGGCATATCAGAAGCATACTAAAATAATCCAACTATAGAGATACTATACGGAAGCTAAAACAGTGATAACTGAAAGAGGGGAATACCCAACTAGTATGAATATAAGAAAATATACTGAGAGTTCAATAACAACTGAAAGATCAAACTCAAATCTAAAGCTGAATCTAATACTATGTCTGAAAAATCCTCTAACTGACTAGAGTTGCTGGGATATGCCCCCAGCTTACCCTAGAAAAATTGAAAACTAAAATGAAAGACTGAATATAGAAAACATGTCGATTGTCCTCGAAGTATGAGGACTCACCACTGAAGTTGTTGAGATGTGGATCGAGAACCGATCTATGCGTGATCTGGATGCTGAACACCTGAACCGACATCATGAAAGGATGTAGCGCAGAGTATGCGTCATTACTTGGAATGTACTGAGCATGCAGGATATAGAATATAGCTGAACAAATATATATAAGCTAGACAAAGCATACTGGGCAATGATATAATCTGAACTGAATGTAAATGTTGAAATATACTAGAGACTGAGCTAAATGCAATGACCAAGTACAAATCATGAAACTAACATGCTGAGACTGAAACTGAAGTATACTGAGGACTTGGTCAAAATGCACTAAATCTGACTATGGGAGCTACTATTAACCGACATAAAACCACATGAGCTAAACGTGGAGTCCGATGTATACGCCCCATCGAGAGGACCCAATATACCTTGCCAGGGGTATAAAGGCATGAATGGCGTGATCACTAAATCTGATGCCCACATAGGGGACTTATAAACCTACGGGGGCACGTAGTTCTTGGACTATGAGGGTACACTGAACACTAGTCCAACTCGATGTTAAGCCTACTCCCAACTGGAAATGTGTACAATACAACATAACTGAAATATACTGGATAGCTCAATATTCTGACATGCTGACTGAGAATGCAACATTTAAGTACTGAGGCATGTAAATCTGTTTATCTGACCTATCTAGTGTTATTCATGAACTAAACGAATCTACACAACTAGGATTCTTAGTTTCATACAAGGAACTAAGCAATAATGTTACGAAGACCTGATAATCTGATTAAGAATACTATAACAGCTAAATCACAACAATTTTCTAAAGTTCTAGAAATCCTAGGTCTAAACAAGAGATAGAGAATCAAGAATCTGACTAAATTCTAGGGACCTAGTGGATGAAAGGAACCCACTAGTGAAATCCCACATGCCTGGTGATGAAATTCACGAAGAAATCTTTCAATTTCGAGGCTGGAACTGAAGGAACTTGCTGCGCTCTTAGAAGGAAAACTGGTTGACGCTTTTCTCTTCTTCTGCTCTAATTTTGATGAATTTTGGTGAATGAATCGCATAGGGTAAGTTCTAACTAGAATATTAGGTTTAAACGGACCAAAACGACGTAGTTTAGGGGTTAAACGACGTAGTTTAGGTGTCCAACGCATAGGGGAAAAGACCAAAACGACCCCAACTTAAAACCCGATGGGGCCACCGACGGACCGTAGGTCGACTGACGGTCCGTCCTATTAGCCATCATTTGGCCTCTGGGAGCTGAAATTTTACGGTCTGAACAACGGCCCTGGACCACGGACCGTGGTCCCACCTATGGTCCGTAGGTTCTGGCGTGGTTCAGACCTTTTTTCTGAAATCCTGGGTGGAGCTGAGGTGGCCAACCACAGACCCCACCTACGGTCCGTAGGTGGCACCCGTCGGTTGCACCTGCAACTTCTGAAAAATCTGTTGTATGGTCTTTTTTGAATACGGGGATTCACAAGTTGATTGTCTGAAAAAATAGAAAATTCTATATTTGGAGAGTAAAATAGAGAATAGAAAATTAATACTTTTAATTGTCATGAGTCTTATGCAATGTGCAAAACTAAGCAATATATTGTCGCCTGATGCATTTAAGTATAACATAAAGTAGGTATCTCTAATGTTCTGTAAATTAATGATTGTGGTACGTTCTTCTGATTCTCACATTCATATAATGTGTTTTGAAAATACAGGATATCTGTACAAATAAAATTAGAGAAAAGTTGAATGATTTTACTAAGGAATATCAATTCTAAAAGTTATTAATAATCTCAATGAATGAATAATGTGTACTCTTAAAGTCGATGTCTATAAATGTTGCTCATGGTATATGTAACACCTCGGATCTCAAAATGAAGAAAATCCTAATTTTAAAAAAGCTGGTGCCACTACCGACGGAACCACCCACGGACCGTAGGTGGGATTCTGTTGCTCAGGTACTATTTTTTATGGTCTCTGACCCCATCCACGGTCGACCAGTATGGTCCGTGATTGGACCTACTGACCGTAGGTTTGATTGTTGGTAAGGGTCAGCAGCCAATTGAAGGGAAATGGTTGTTGGGTAAACTTCAAACGGTCATATCTTTTAGCATAAAAATGAATTAGGTGGCCGATGACCTATCAAATTAAAGATAATTGAAATCCTCTTTCCAACGCCACCGAGTTTGCTAAAATCCCATCTCGGAGTAAAACGTTATGCTTGTTTTAGTGAAGCACTGTCGGGCAGAGCTTGACCGACGACCCCTACCGACGGTTGGTAGGTCAAACGATGACCCGTCAGTCCTGTAGTAGGTGGCACTCGGCAGATTTAAGTCAGGGTCGTTTTGGTCCTTTTCCCTATGCGTTGGGCACTTAAACTACGTTGTTTGACGCCTAAACTACGTCATTTTACTCAATTTAAGCCTAATAACTTAGTCAGACATACCTAGAACCCTCATTCACCTAAAATCATCCAAACTTAGAGCAAAAAGGAGAAGAAAGAGGCGCCAGTTTCCCAAGAACAATCAGAAGGTTTTCTTAAAATTTCAACCCCGAAATCGAAGGATTTCTCTGTATATTTCATCACCAGGTATGTGAGATTTCACTAGTGGGTTCCTTTCATCCACTAGGTCCCTAGAATTCTGTAACACCCCGAAACTTAGTAGGCTAAGTGAGGGCTAAGTGTGTGAGGGTAACATGCCATGGAAGAGGGCAAGGGCCTATGAAACCTAGGAAATTGTCGGGGGAAACATTTTCCTCCCCAAGCCAAGTTGGCGAGGGGCAGCGTGGTCGCCCAAGTGACTTGGCGATTCGCCAAGTGCACTTAGGGTCGCCTAGTGGACTGTCCCCATGGCCAAGGTATTGGAAAATTGGGCGAGCTAAGTCGGGGCTTGCCGATCCAGTTGTTGCATCGCCAAGAGCTCCTCCCCATCACCCAGTGGACTGCCTCTTTTGGGGTGAGCTACTGTAAATTTAGGCGAGCCAAGGGTCCCTTTGGCGATTCGCCAAGTTCCCTTGGCGAGCTTCAGCGTGAAAAGCTGCAGATTTTTAGTTGGGGTCTTTAATGTCTTTTTCATAGTTTTCTTAATGCAGTACTATGTCATTTTGCTCTTAACCTAGAAAGTATATAAGCATTTTATTCCCAAAAATCCCCCCAACTAAGTCATTCTCTCGAGAATCAAAAATAAAACCCAAGAGATTTCTCTCAAATATTCTCTCTCTAGAAAGAAGAAGAAGAAGAAGAAGAAGAAGAAGGAGGAGGAGGAGGAGGAGGAGGAAGAGATTGAAGCTAGGTCAAGATCAAGTCTCCTAATCTTCAAGATTTTTGTGGACATTGTGACTAAGGTATGTTAGTTTTTCATCCATGGATATCTTCCATCCATGGAGCCCCTTAGAATTCCCCCAATTTGATGAAGAAATTCACAATTCTAGCTAGGGTTTCTTCTAATGTTGTGGGTTATGATGATTATTGATCCAATTGAGTGGATTGTGATTGTTTATGATTGAATTAGTAGAATTAAATGTTATTAGAGTGAAATTACATATACCCATGCCTAACCCATGTCTAGAAAGATGAAATTATGTAAATAGGTCTTGTTGCCATGAAAGGCTATAATGGGGTTTAGATGTATTCAATCTAGGATTGATGAGATATGTTAGAATTGAAGCTTATATGATGAATTATGATTTGATTGCTTGAGATGGAGCATATAGTATGATTATGAGATGTAGTGCTTTGAGAGTAAAGCTTATGATGTGAATTGTTGGTAATTGATGTTGTTGTTGAGGAAGGGATACTTCCTACATGAATTGCCTAATTTTGAATGCATGAATGTGAAAGGCTTGCTCACATGAATGATTCTAGGTTTGAAAGGAATGCTCACCTAAAATGAATCTAAACTAAAAGATGATGTAATTGTTGAGGCTAGAGGCGATTACCCTTGACCTCCGTATGAAAGGATATGAGGTGATTCCCATACTCCTTAGAATTGAACAAGAGGTGAGTCCCCACGTTCTTACTATGATGAATGGACATGGAGGCGAGTACCCATGATCCTTATGAAATGATGTGGAGGCGAGTACCCGTGTCATATGATGAGGTTGTGGAGGCGAGTACCCGCAATCTAAAAGTAAGTAAGGCAAGAGGCGAATACCCATTAGCCTTTGTAAGTTAGGCAAAGAGGCGAATCCCCATGTCTTTAAGGGTGTGTTTGGTATGAAGGAAAATATTTTTCGAAAAATGTTTTTCAATTTTCTCATGTTTGGTTGGGTAAAATGTTTTGGAAAATGTTTTTCCAAATCAACTCATTTTCCTCAAATTTAAGGAAAATGACTTCCCTTCAAAAAATAAGGAAAACATTTTCCAAAACTTTCCTCCAACTTCAAATTACAATTTTTTTGTTGAAAAAATAAATTTAAAGATTATTTTAAAAAATATTTTTCAACTTCAATTTTTTTTTTTTTTTACCCCACCC
>JAJONR010009295.1:0-15584 GCA_029582245.1 Solanum etuberosum
TTTTTTTTGTGACTCTTTTTTTTTTTTTTTTTTTTTGTGACTGTATTTTGATTCCAAAAGAGGGGTATGAAAGAGAATAAAATTAAGGCTCAAAAGGGGTAGCAAAGGATTACATGGTGTTTGGATAGTATAATGAAATGCCTTCGTCATATCAATTATTAAAAATATCAAATACAAGCATGCCATTTAAGATGTGAAGTGAAAATCATACATTATCTCTTTGCAAAGTATGCATTGATGGATATGTATATCCTTTTTGTTCCATATTTGTTAGCTTGAAATCTTCATTTGAGTAATACCTTCTTGACAACAAATGGCATATGTCAATTCAAATGAAATTTATTCTTTTAACCATTTTTGATACTAAAGGACGTATCAAGGTGTTTAATCCTTTATTCATTTCCTCGAATGTGTTTCTTTTTTTGACTTCTTTGGTGTATTCATTCCATGACTCGATATAATATTAAGATCTGACCAAATTCTCTTGCATATCATGTCACAACAGTTGAATTGAAAAGAGATGCATATATGGAAAGCCTAATAGAACGGATCAAAGTGACACCGAATAAAGATTATATTAAGATAAAAAAAACTTGATGACAAAACAACAAATTAAATTTTAGAAGACTCAAGACTCAACCAACAAACACATAAGAGAAATGATAGAAGGGTATGACTTACTAAAATAAAAGAAAAATAAAAAAACAGAATTGCATAGCAGAAATGATGACAAAATAAACTATTCATACACTCTTTTTGAGAGAAAAGAAGAGTGTCTCCCAATCACCTAGCTTGACTTCTTAGCCACTACTTTGCACGCTAGCCTTCATGAAAGCTCCACCAATTTCAATTGTCTTTTCTTGAGAATTGAGAGAATTGTCATATTCTTTGTCATCACATATCATCACGATAAAGTGTACAACATTATGCGCCGGTAGAGGATTCTTAGTAACATTTGGGGGGTCATCATTTTGAACCGCAATCATCTTTGTTTGAATCATCTCACTCCACCTTTCTTTTTAAATTTCGACAATCTTCAGTACTGTGCCCTGGAGCATCAGAATGGTATGCACACCGTGTTGTAGGATTGAAACCTTTTGCATGTGGATCCACGTAATTCTGAGGAATTGTCTCTATCATATTCAGATGTTTTAATTTCTCAAATAAACTTCTGTAAGACTCTCCAATTGGTGTAAAATTATTCATAGGTCTTTGACCTCATTTAAATCCTTGTCTTGGACGGGGATTATAAGGTGCTCGAAAATTTTGAGAAGAAGGACGAACATTTTGATTTGTTGGCGCTCGCCATTGAGGATAGTTTGGCTGATGTGCATATGGTTGTGCACTATAGATTGCGTATTGAGGTTGGACAATAGAGTATTGTGTGTCTTGCATGGGGAGATAGTGATGGAATTGAGGTGGTGCATATTGATAAAGTGGACCTCTTGGATTTTTTTGTGTGTCTGACACAACATTTGCTACATCCTCCTTCATTTTCTTTCCCCCAAAATTTCCTGATCCATTTTTAATCACCTGTGTTGTGGCTTTCAAGGCAGCTTGACTTACAATTTTTCCAGACTTGATGCCATTTTCCACCATTTCACCAATCTTAATAACTTCGGTGAATATTTTTCCAACAACGGAAAGTAAATAATGAAAGTAGTCTAGTTCTTGTGCTTGGAGGAAAACATCAGTCATTTCAGACTCTTTCATTGGTGGCTTAACCCTAGCAGCTTGCTCTCTCCACCTAATAGCATATTCACGGAAATTTTCGGTGGTCTTTTTCCTCAAGTTGGAAAGTGAAGTGCGATCTGGAACTATGTCAATATTATATTGAAACTGTTGAACAAAACATCGAGCCAAATCATCCCAGGTATGCCAATTAGAAGTATCTTGATCTATGAACCATTCTGAGGCAATTCCCATCAAACTTTCCCCAAAATAAGCCATGAGTAATTCTTTTTTGCTTCCAGCCCCTCTCAGTTGATTACAATATCTCTTTAAATGAGCTACAGGATCTCCATGTCCATCATATTTCTCAAACTTTGGAGTTTTAAAACCGATGGGCAGATGAACGTGGGGAAACATGCACAAATCATTGAATGAGACACTTCTGTGACCTCCCAATCCTTGCATATCTCTTACACTCTGTTCCAAACTCTTCATTTTTCTAGACATTTCTTCATGTTCCTCGTTCTTAACAGCTTTTTCAGCTTCAACAGGGGAACTATACTGATGAGTGTGAAGGTAAGAGCCTGAAATTTTAAAAGTCAATTCAGGGGTATAATCTCGATCATATTGAACTTTGGGTGGAGGATCATTGTTGGATTTTGGCTCCATTATAGGTTGTGGGACTTTATTAGTCGGCGCAGTTGGCAGGAAAAGTGGATTACTCATCATAGGCGTACTCATAGGGCGCACCGTGGAAGTTCCAGCGGCATTGGATATGTTAGCATAGGGGCCAAATCCAGATGGATAAATTGGATCATTTGTCGACGCTTGGATAGGGGGTGACATATTTGTATTTAGATAGTCACAGACCGAAGACGGTGGAGCTTGTACATTAATCCCAGCTTCATACATTTCTGCCATCTGCTGTCTTAGCATCCTCACTTCTTCTATTGACACTGTTTCTTGTGAAACCATCTGATTTTGGACCTCATCATTGTCCGACTCATTTCCTCCTTTGCGGGTCATTTTCTTTTTCCCTTTTGACCTTGTATAGTAGGGATGAGATGCCAGCTTAACCACAAACCAACCACCTTTAAGTTAACTATGTGCATGGATAATAAAGCTTGTTATGGTTAGACCTTCTTCACAAGTCTTTTTATTTATAGAATGAGTTTTAGAAAGTCCAATGTTTAATCCTGACTTGCTCAACTATTTCCATTTCTTTATTATAATTCATTTATTTATTATTTTTTAGAATGATATGATAATACATTGATCAAATTTGTTATAAATTGCGAGTGTAAACGCTTGAGTACATAAATAAGATCTTTGCATATATATTTTTTTGACTAAAAATAAATAACAAAGATTTTTTTTTCTTTTTTTTTAGAATTTTGAGATAAAATCCCCTTTTTTAATTACTTAAAGAAAAATTAAAAAAAAAATCTTATTTTTGATCTTGAACTTCCTACTAAACTGAAATAAAAAACATATATGTATTTTTTAATTTTTCGTTGGCATGAGGAATTTGAAAAGTTCCAACATTACCTTTAATAAGTATTTTTTTTGTTGTTTTGGTAAGTAGATAAAAAAATTTGTTGAATAGAGATCAAAGCTTCTTATTTTTTTTTAAAAAAACTAAAGAAGAATTTTTTAAAAAGTTTTTGAAGAAAGATCACCGAACCCAAAGAGGGTTGCCTATGTATCTCGTTGAGATGAGAATCAGGTGTGCGTAGTTCGTCCAGATTGGACAGTTAAAAAAACTTTAAGATATTGAAACTTGCCTTGACAAATGCATCATCTTTCAAAGTATTAAAAAGGTAAAATATTTTAATTATTTTTATTAGTTATACAAAAGAAACGTGGCCGATACTCGAGAACCATTGCTGGCCTCAAGCAAACCGTTGGCCTGGCTTAACTCTCAACGGAAGACTTACTCAACAATGAAATGTACTGAAAAACAATTATAACTAAACTGTCTCAATAGATACTTAGAATGTTTTAGAAATAAACATTCAACTAGCCAAAGTGGCAGATCAAATCTCAACATGAACAACTAAAAATGAAAAGACTCATGAGCTATAACTATCTATTTATGAAACCTCTAATACTATGAGGGATGTCGGAACAAGACCCCCGATCATCCTAAAATACTGAAAACGCAAAGCAATGATAAAAAGGATCCTCCGGAAGCAAGGAGGCTCACAAACACTTTGAAGCTCAACTGGATCAACGAAGCGCTGGATGATGATCTTGGTTACCTGTATCTACATCATAAAAGATGCAGGCCAAATGGCGTCAGTACATTGAATGTACGAGCATGTGAGGGGAAATCTAAAACATGACATAAGCTTGAAATAGAATCTGAAAGAAACACTTACCTCATATCAACTCAACTCGTCTCAATATACAGCAGTAATAAAGATGCAATATTAAGAAAAGCTTTAAAACATGTAGATAACAACTCAGTGTATTAAAAGACACAATAATAACTTAGTTTTGTATATGTAAATACAAGTAACTCTGTGGGAGAATCTCTAACCGACAACCATCACTATGAGCTATGTGATGATAAAGCGTCTAGCCCACGCTGCCAGAACTATCCTACACTTTGCCGAAGTATAGAACCTACTACTAACTGGATCCACTAGTCTATGCTAAAAAGCATTAAGGAATCATCTAAAAAGTATGATCCTTTCTACCCACGTTAACTACATGGTTTATAGAGACTTGAGTTATCTGAACTCATCCCCATATTGGTGCTCAATACTACTTCCAAAATGTAACTAGCTAATATGTTTAAAAACATAACTTTTTCTGGGGTTTGACATTATTACTCAAAAGATCTTTCTCTTAAAAGAGATGGTACTAAAACTGCTAATGAAAACTCTTTCGGAAATCGGTGTTTCCTCTCATCTTAAATGTGAAAACATTTACTCTTTCGGAACACTTAGTTCTCATATAACATTTTAAAGAAATGAACTCGGCTCTTCTCTTTCTCGAACTCGGCTCTTCTCTTTCTCAATGCTTAATTCTTTAAAACAAGTTTTAAAACGATTGTAAAAGACTTTTGAAAAGATTCTAAGAAATCTCTAGACTTGACTCTTAGCTCTACCTTGAATTTGAATTATGGATTCAAGGGTTATGATCTCATGTTATGGATGATCTCTCGATGTTTAGACTCAATTTAGAGTGTATAAATCAACTAGAAAACATAGGTACGATTCGAGGGAACTCAAACGGAGAGAAGTGGAAAAGGGTAGAGGACCCGGCAACCTTGGCGTACTGAGTGGCGCAGGGCGTCGGACCCCAAACTACAGAAACTGGTTTAGGGCGCACTGAGTGGCACGACCCCCCACCCTTTTTCCCAGAAAACTTGATGAATTTCCTTACTCATTTTTTTACCCTAATTCGTCTAGAATCGAATGGTTTCTCCCCCAATCACTTAGATTCGAATACCCAACCATAGTATACCAGAATCTACTAAAAAACAACCTTAAAACTCATACGATTATCTCAAGAACACATCAAAACCTAAACAATCAATATTATGAAGGAAACTTCAACAAAACTCATCAAGAACTCAAATTTTTTACTTACAAGAATGAAATTACGCTGAATAAATCATGATTGGAACGTGGGTGAATGAACCCAATGCTATGTGAACTCACATACCTCTTAAGGATAACACCCTTGGCAAAATCCGCAACGAAATCTTCAAGAACTTGACGAACGCTTGACTTTTCTCCTTTTTCTCCTCTTCTTGAACTTCTCTCAAAACCCTAGCGTAAATTTAGATTTGTATAACTGAACCAAATCAGTTTAGACTCCTAGATATTATGAAATTTCGTTTTAAGTTAATTGGATAAGGAAAATACCAAAGTACCCCTCTTAAATCCGGGTAGCTTTCCTAACTAGACAACCCGACTTCAAATGGGCATATCTCCCTCATACAAGCTTGACAATTAGCAAACTCGGTGGCGTTGGAAAGACGATTCCAAGACCTTTCATTTGATATCTTATGGGCCACCTAACTCATTCTATACTGAGAGTTATGGTCGTTTGAAGTTGACCCAAACTCATACTTAGCATTACTTGCCAAAATTTCCAAATTTGTTCTTTCCAAAAATAGATTCTTTGTAATTCTAGTTCTTTCAAAAACCGAGGTGTTACAATATCTTCCCCTTGGAAACATTCATCCTCGAATGAGATTACTCTAAGTAGACTAAGGGTGTAACATCTAACATTTAGCTCAAACACCCATCATGCAATATATAACACACAAGTCAACTTAAATAAATGCCAAGAAAAGGATTAGTACCTTAATTTGGAATTTCTCCGAATTCGAAGAGATGTGGGTATCTCTTCTTCATATCCTCCTCAGCTTCCCAAGTAGCTTTCTCAACAAACTGATTCCTCCACAGAACCTTGACTGATGCTACCTCCTTGGTTCTCAACTTGTGAACCTGACAATCTAGAATCTGAACAAGAATCTCCTTATAAGATAAGTTATCCTTAATACCAATATCTTCAGTAGGTATGATAAGTCAAGGATCGCCCATACACTTCTTCAACATAGAAATGTGAATTACTGGATGGACCGCTGCTAACTCTTGCGGTAGCTCCAATTCATAAGCCACGTTACCACCGATACTCTTGGATATTTTGTAAGGACCAATATATCAGGGACTAAGCTTCCCTTTCTTACCAAATCTCATAACACCCTTCATGGGTGAAACTTTCAAATAAACCCAATCATCCACCTCAAACTCTAAGTCTCTTATCCTAACATCATTATAAGATTTCTGACGACTCTGCGTTGTTTTCAACCTCTCTTGAATAGTCTTAACTTTTTCCATAGCTTGATGAACTAAGCCTGGTCCTATCAACCCAGCTTCACCAACTTCAAACCATCCAATAGGAGATCTGCGTCGTCTCCTATAAAGAGCTTCATAAGGAGCTATCTGGATGCTAGAGTGATAACTATTGTTGTAAGCAAACTCTATGAGAGGTAGGTGATCATTCCAATTACCCTTGAAATCAATCACACAAGCCCTCAACATATCTTCTAAAGTCTGAATAGTGCGCTCTGCTTGACCATCAGTCTGAGGATGAAAAACAGTACTCAAATTTACCTTGGAACCCAAACCTTTCTGGAAAGACTTCCGAAATTGTGCAGTAAATTGTGCACCTCTATCTGAAATAATGGACACCGGAACTCCATGAAGTCTGACTACCTCTTGAAGATATAACTTGGCATAATCCTCTGTTGAATGGGTAGTCTTTACCGGCAAAAAGTGGGCTAATTTATTCATTCGATCTACAATCACCCAAATGGAATTATGCTGCCTGCGAGACCGCGACAAACCAGTAATAAATTCCATATTAATCATTTCCCACTTCCATTCCAGAATCTCTATATTCTGAGCCATACCACCGGGCATTTGGTGCTCTACCTTAACTTGTTGTCAATTCGGGCACTTAGAAACGAACTCTACAATACACTTTTTCATACTACTCCACCAATAGACTTCTCTCAAGTCACGATACATCTTTGTGGAACCCGGATGGATAGAATATCTAGAGCTATGAGCTTCCTCCATGATCCTCTCTTGAAGTTCATCCACCCTTGGCACACACAATCTACCTTGATACCTCAATACACCATCTCCCTCTTGTTCAAAAGCCATCACTTTTTGCTTATGAACATTTGCCTTCAATTCAAGCAAAATAGGATCTTGGTCTTGTTTCTCTTTCACCTCAGACACTAATGATGATTCAGCCTCATTCATCACCACTGCTCCTCCTTCGTTGGAATCCATTAGTCAAACTCCTAATCGTGCAAGTCTATGCACATATTTTGCTAACTCTTTCTTGTCTTCCTCAACATGGGAGGTGCTACCCATAGACAATCTGCTTAAAGCATCTGCGACGACATTAGCTTTACCTGGGTGACAACGAATACTTATGTCATTATCCTTGAGTAACTCCAACCACCTCCTCTGTCTGAGATTAAGCTCTTTCTGCCTAAACACATACTGAAGACTCTTTTGATCGGTGAACACATCTACATGAACACCATTAAGATAGTGACGCCATATTTTCAAAGTGAATACTACAGTAGCCAATTCTAGATCATGGTTTGGGTAATTCTTCTCGTGAATCTTAAGTTGTTTGGAGGCATAAGCTATAACATTGCTATTCTGCATCAACACATAACCCAATCCGACTCTGGACACATCACAATATACCACAAAACCTTGCGTACCTTCAAGTAACGTAAATACTGGGGAAGTAGTCAACCTAGTTTTCAATTCCTGAAAGATTTTCTCACAAGCTTTAGACCATTGAAACTTAACTATTTTCTAAGTCTACTTGGTCAAAGGGGATGAAATAGATGAAAACCCCTCGATGAACCTTCTATAGTAACCAGCCAATCCCAAGAAAATCCTAATATCAGTTCGAGAAGTGGGTCTAGGCAAGTTCTGCACTGCCTCAATTTTCTGAGTGTCAATTCTAATCCCTTCACCAGAAACAATGTGGCCTAAGAATGCCACAAACTCAAGCCAAAATTCACACTTGCAAAATTTAGCATATAACTCCTTATCCTTTAGATTTTAGAGAACTACTCTGAGATGACTAGCATGATCTTCCTCATTCCTCGAATAGATTAGAATGTCATCAATAAATACGATAACAAACATATCTAAATAAGGCTTGAATACTCTGTTTATAAGATCCATGAATGTTGCAGGAGCATTAGTTAACTCAAATGACATAACTAGAAACTGATAATGCCCATAACGGGTTCTGGATGTTGTCTTTGGAATATCACATTCCCTTACTCTCAACTGATGGTAGCCTGATCTGAGGTCTATCTTAGAAAAACAAGTGGCACCCTGAAGTTGATCGAAAAGATCATCAATTCTCTGAAGAGGATACTTATTCATGATAGTAACCTTGTTCAACTGACGGTAATCTATGCATATTCTAAGACAACCATCTTTCTTCCTCACAAATAAGACCTGAGCGCCCTAAGGTGAGAGACTTGGTTAAATAAAGACTTTCTCTAGGAGATCTTTCAACTGCTCTTTTAACTCTTTCAACTCTACTGGAGTCATTCTGTATGGCGGAATAGAGATAGGACGAGTATCAGGAAGAATATACCGAAGTTTATTTCTCTCTCAAGAGGGACTCCAGGAAAATCATCTAGAAAGACTTCTAGAAACTCACTCACTACTGGAACTGACTGAATAGGTGGTGTCTCAACACTAGAGTCATTAACTCGGACTAAGTGATAGATGCACCCCTAGTAAACTAACTTTCTCGCCTTAAGGTATGAAATAAAATGACCCTTAGGCACTGCTGAACTACTCATTCACTCAATAAGTGGCTCATTAGGAAACTGGAACTTAACTACTCGAGTTCTACAATCAACTGAGGCATAACAGGCATGAAGCCAGTCTATACCTAGAATGACATCAAAATCTACCATGTCTAACTCGACTAAGTCAGCAATGGTGCTCTTGTGATTGACAGAAATGGTATAATCACGATAGACTCTCTCAGCTAGAATAGACTCACTAACAGGTGTAGAAACACTGAAGGGCTCAAGAAGTTTCTCAGGAAGAACATCAAAATTCATCGCAACATAAGGAGTCACAAAAGATAGACTCGCTCCTGGATCTAGCAAAGCATAAACATCAGAATTAAAGACTTTGATCATACCAGTGACAACATCTGGCGAATCCTCTTGCTCTTGGCGACTAGTGATAGCATACAGACGGTTCACTCCTCTGCCTTTCCCTGAAGCAGCTCCTCTAGGTGCAGCTCTGTCTGGTGGAGCAACTGAAGAAGATTGGGCTCTATTGCCCCTATTTCCACTGTCGTGCCTTTTCTTAGGGCACTCTTTCATGAGGTGACCCTCTTGACCACACTTGAAACAACTAGTGGAGCCATCATGACATACCCCTGAGTGGGTCCTACCACACTTAGCACATGTAGGAGTCCCATTGCCTCATTGTGCCACACTACCCTGAGACTGTGCAGGTCTAACTCTAAAATTCTGTGAATTCTGATTATTGAACTCATCTCTGTTTCTTGGTGCAGGTGCACTAGAAAATGATTGAGCATGTCCCTTTTGCTTATGTTGGAAAGATGACCGGTTGACATTACTCTTCTGATGTCCAGACTCATTCCATGTCTTAGCTTTCTTGTTCTGAAACTCTTCTCTATCTCTCAGCTTATCTTCCTCAACCTGTTGCACATGGATCATCAGCCTTGCTATATCCAAGTCCCCTATTAGCATAGCTGCCTTGCCCTCTTTACTTGACAGACGAGACACCCCAGCAACAAACAGACTCATCCTGCTCATCATGTCAGCAACCATCTTCGGGGTATAACGGGAAAGTTGGGTGAACTTAAGGCTATACTCATGCACACTCATAGATTTCTGCTTAAGAGTGAGGAATTCTCTTACCTTGGCCTCTCTTAGCTCACGGGGAAAGAAACGCCCCATGAAGGCACCCTCGAACACAGCCCAGCTCACAATCGGTGCACCCTCAACTCTACCCTTCTTCCATTGGTCAAACCAGATTCTAGCAACACCCTTCAGTTGGTATGCAACTAGTTCCACTCGCTCAGCATCAGCAATATGCATAACCTCAAACACCTTCTATAGTTCCTCTACAAAGTTTTTCGGATCCTCAGTGACACTTGAACTAGTGAAGCTTGGAGGATTCATCATTAAGAACTCACGGATCCTAGAAGCATTAGCAACTTCCTGTCGATTCTCTCTTTGTTGCCCAGCTTGGTTGGTCACAACATGGCTCAACATCTGGATAGCTTTCTAGAACTCAGCATTAGTGAACTCTCCTTGCGGTTGCACTTCAGGTGCATTAGGTACCCCTTGACCCTCAACGTTTCCCCTAGCAGGACAACCTCAGGCAGCTCTTCGTGGAGGCATGATCTAAAATATACGCGCAAGCACGAGTCAGAAAGGAAACTTTTATAAACACTAACTCTATCACATGAAATGAGTATGAAAGAAGTGAGATAGTTCCAAAATGTTGCAGCCTCCTAGTTATATATGTGGCGCGCTTCACACCGATAACTAGGACTCTACAGAAACGGCTTCATAGACACCCTAGGACTCTTGAACTCTGTGCTCTGATACAAAAAAATTCACGCCCCGAGCCTACACCCTGGACGTGGCCGGCACTCGAGAACCATTATTGGCCCCAAGCGAACCCTTGACCTGGCTTAACTCTCAGCAGAAGACTTACTCAACAATGAAATGTACTGAAAAACAATTATAACTAACCTATCTCAATAGATACTTAGAATGTTTTAGAAATAAACATTCAACTAGCCAAAGTGGCAAATCAAGTCTCAACATGAACAACTGGAAATGAAAAGACTCATGAACTATAACTATCTATCTATGAAGCCTCTAATACTATGAGGGATGTCGGGAAAAGACCCCCCATCATCCTAACAAAATGAAAAGACAAAGCAATGATAAAAGGGATCCTCCTGAAGCAAGGAGGCTCACCAACACTTTGAAGCTCAACTGGATCAACGAAGCGTTGGATGCTGATTAATGTATCTGCATCATAAAAGATGCAGGCCAAATGGCGTCAGTACATTGAATGTACGAGCATGTGAGGGGAAATCTAAGACATGACATAAGCTTGAACTGAAATCTGAAAGAAACACTTACCTCATCTCAACTCAACTCGTCTCAATATAAAGCAGTAATAAAGATGCAATATAAAGAAAATATTTAAAACATGTAGATAACAACTCAGTGTATTAAAAGACACAATAATAACTTAGTTTTGTATATGAAAATACAAGTAACTTTGTGGGAGATTCTCTAACCGACAACCATCACTATAAGCTATGTGATGATACAACGTCTAGAACACACTGCCAGAACTGTCCTATACTTTGCCGAGTTATAAAACCTACTACTAAGTGGATCTACTAGTCTATGCTAAAAGGCATTAAGGAATCATCTAAAAATTATGACTCTTTCTACCCACGTTGGCTACATGGTTAATGGAGACTTGAGTTATCTGAACTCGTCCCCATATCGGTGCT
Organism: Solanum etuberosum; assembly: GCA_029582245.1. Lineage (NCBI taxonomy): Eukaryota > Viridiplantae > Streptophyta > Magnoliopsida > Solanales > Solanaceae > Solanum > Solanum etuberosum. The sequence goes on from JAJONR010009295.1 coordinate 11,776, forward strand.
CAATACTACTCCCAAAATTTAACTAGCTAATATGTTTAAAAACATAATTTTTTCTGGGTTTGAGATTATTACTCAAACGATCTTTCTCTTAAAAGAGATGGTACTAAAACTGCTCATGAAAACTCTTTTGGAAATCGGTGTTTCCTCTCATCTTAAATGTGAAAATATTTACTCTATGGGAATACTTAGTTCCCATATAACATTTTAAAGAAATGAACTCGGCTCTACTCTTTCTCAAACTCAATGCTTAAGTCATTAAAACAAGTTTTAAAATGATTGTATAAGACTTTTGAAAAGATTCTAAGAACTCTCTAGACTTGACTCTTAGCTCTACCTTGAATTTGAATTATGGATTCAAAGGTTATGATCTCTTGTTATGGATGATCTCTCGATTTTAGACACAACTTAGAGTGTAGAAATCAACTAGAAAACATAGGTACAATTTGAGGGAACTCAAACGGAAAGAACTGGAAAAGGGTAGAGGACCTGGCGACCCTGGAGTACTGAGTGGCGCAGGGCGCCAGACCCTGAACTACAGAGTCTGGGTTGGGGCACACTGAGTGGCGCGGTGCCCCAGGACCCAAACTACAGAAAATGGTTTGTGGCGCGGTGCCCCACCCTTTTTCCCAGAAAACTTGATGAATTTCTTTACTCATTTTCCGACCCTAATTCATCTAGAATCGAATGGTTTCTCCCCCAATCACTTAGATTAGAATACCCAACCATGGTGTCCAAGAATCTACTCTAAAACAATCTCAAAACTCATACGATTATCTCAAGAACACATCAAAACCTCAACAATCAAGATTATGAAGGAAACTTCAACAAAACTCATCAAGAACTCAAATTCTTTACTTTCAAGAATGAAATTACGCTGAATAAATCATGATTGGAACGTGGGTGAACGAACCCAATGCTATGTGAACTCACATACCTCTTAGGGATCAAACCCTTGGCAAAATCCGCAACGAAATCTTCAAGAACTTCACGAACGCTTGACTTTTCTCCTCTTCTTGAACTTCTCTCAAAACCCCAGCATAAATTTGGATTTGTAAAACTGAACCAAATCAGTTTAGACCCCTAGATATTAACAAATTTCATTTTAAGTTAATTGGATAAGTAAAACACCAAAGTACCTCTCTTAAATTCGGGTAGCTTTCCTTAACTAGACAGTCCGACTTCAAACGGACATATTTCCCTCATACGAGCTCAAAAATTAGCAAACTCGATGGCGTTGGAAAGAGAATTCCAAGACCTTTCATTTGATATCTTACGGACCACCTAACTCATTCTGTACTGAATGTAATGGTCGTTTGAAGTTGACCCAAACTGATACTTAGCATTACTTGCCAAAATTTCCAAATTTATTCTTTCCAAAAATAGATTCTTTCTAATTCTAGTTCTTTCAAAAATCGAGGTGTTACACCTAAATTATAAAAACTATTTTATTAAGTAGTGAAAAATCATTTATTTTATTTTTAAGAAATGTGTAATAACTTCTAAAAGAAAAAATATTTTTGTGTTTTTCTCCCTTTTTTGTATTTTATAAATATCAAAAGATAATCTTTCGCATTCAACTAATCACACTAGAATGGGTCAACTTGCAAAGACTTCCTAAATAAATCCAATTTCATGTAGCACATAAAATGATCTAAGTGGTTAAGTAAGAGAGGGATACATGACCTAAATGGACCCAACTCTTGTTTCGAGTCTCACTAAGTCAAATACATATGATGCAAACAAGCGGAGTCTAATAGGGATAACCATGTCTATGTTTCAGTTTTTCTGGGTTTAAACCAAAAGGAAAAATGTGTCTAGACTGGCTTACCCGAGTGGACAACTCGAGCCAGGGAGGGGCAACTTATCAGTAGCAGCGCTTTTCCGACTTCATTGCTGATCCAACCCCGTCTAACATGTGTGACTTAAATCCTTCACTGGTGTCAAGACACTCCAGTTTTATCTCAAAAGAAAGTGGGATGCATAACTGCATTTCCTGCTACCCTATTTTTTAGAGACTCAGATGGTATGCGCGAGAGAAAACAATTTATAATACAGTTCAACAATATCAACGGAATAAATTAGCAACAAATAGCACATTAGGCCGTTATACATAATATATCCAAAAAATAATAATAAGATCAACTAAAAATCAATATAATAAAGCTCGAACTCTGGTTATTCCCCAGTAGAGTCGTCAGAGATGTCACAACCTTTTTTCGACCGGCGGAAGGATTTTTCCAATTTAAGTGACGGTATTGATTAGAGATTATTTTAATTTTTTCAGAGTCGACACTTGAAATCGAGTTATGGTGTTCCAAGTCACCTTTTTCATTTTCCCTAATCAAAAGAAAATGACTCTTTATTTGATCTGCGAACTAGAAATTCAGGTAAGAAATTCTATTGACCTAGGGGAAAATATTAGGCATCCCTCGTATCTCGTGATTCTAGCACGGTCGCTTTTATTAACTTATACTTACTTTAAAATATTTTTGGATATATTATTTTCAGGCCATGACTTGTTCGCATTTTTATTGTTGAACTTTTATTTGGTCTCAACCTAGATGCGTAACCGCATTCTTGGTTTTGATATTTAATAGCTTCGAAGCATAACTGTTTTTATTCTCTCGAGTGCATTACCTAATATTCTATAACTCACATCTTGATTTTAATTAAATAAAATATTTATTAGAATAATTTTACCAAGGTGTGGCACCACATCCTTGAATTTCTTTTAAATGTTTCAAAAAAGATGTGTAACCACATTCTTAATTGAAACAATTTCCTTTTAAATGTGTCTAAAATTTGTCTAATTATTAAAAAACTAATATTTTGTTCCTTATAAATAAAACCAAATAAAGTAAAATAAATAAATGTTGAGGATACAATATATAATTCTGACATCATTTCTATATCTTTTTATTTTAAATTTTATAGAATATTTTTATTACTCTTAAAATTAACGTCAAAATTAAGCATACACTTTTTAATCCAACAAAATAATAAAGAATCGTAAAAAATAATTATCATTTTGTTTGATAAAATAAAAATGACAATAATTTATTTGAGCCTAAAAGTCCCTACTTTATCATTATTAGCATCTAAATCAAGACAAGAACGACGTCATGACCTGTTCATTTTTAAAGGATCACAACTAGTGAATAAAAAATAAAAAATAATCATCAATTAAATATACCTTCATTCATTAAACAGAGATATAACAACCAACAAATTATTCATTTAGATCAAATTATGAATAAAGAAAAATATAAGAAAACTTGTCATAAAATTACATCAAATTCCATAAATAAATTAAAGAGATAAGGAAAAGTTGAATACCGTAAAATCTTGACCGAACCTCGATTAGAACACCCACAAGTTTTTTGTAGGTTGTTTGTGATGGTATATGTGTTGTGTTTAAATAAAGTAGTAACGAAAAAGGAAGAAAATATGTGAATTTATTGATGAATTTTTGAAAGAATAGTAAACTAAAAATAAAATGGATTCCTCTCCTTTTTCTTTTTTTTTTGCTTGTTTGTTTCTCTGTTTGTTTGTTTTTTCCAATTGATGATGATCTTTTCTTTTTTACCTATCTTTTTTTTTTTTTTGCGTGTGTGTGTTAATGTGTTAATATAGTAGTATATGTGTGTGTTGTGTATGTTGTAGAGTAGGTGGGTGAGGAGTTGTGGTGTGTAGTGGTGTGAGGGTGAGTGGGTATATGGGTGTGAGGAGTGGGGTTAATGGGTAGTGACATGTAGGTGGGTTGGGGTAGTTTAGGTTATTATTATTATTATTATTTGATTAAATATATA
>JAJONR010009296.1:0-16216 GCA_029582245.1 Solanum etuberosum
CTGATCTGTAAAGATCAGTCCCAGGTACGACTTTCTTTATTTTTTTAAAAACTTAATCTGTATGTATGCCATTAAACATGAGATGTGCAGATTAGTTAGTTCATTTGTATGATGCTCTATATCTTAAGATCCTAATTTGTGTGTGGGCTGCTTGTTCTTAGGAAATTAGTATTCTTCCTTTGCTCAAATTTTTATATGTGTGATTGAATTTTAAACTATTTTGATAGCATGTCATGGTTTGGTCTATGAAAATTCTTGTCTTCATTGCTATGTTCTTCCTTGTGATGAGTTGTTCCTGATTTATTGCAACTGATTCTTTGTTATTATAATAAATTTGTGTTCGTTATTAAGTAGGCTCTAAAAGGGAATTTTTCAGATTGTTAACCTCATGATTGAATAGGAAATTCCGGCGAGGAGGACAACCTCCAACCGGAGAGAGCCCCTCAGCGAGTAGAGCCAGCGAGGCCAGCAGCAGCACAAGAGCAAGCTCTGACCGGCGAGCCTCTCTCCGGCTAGAATCCAGTCAGCAGTAGCCGACAACAACAACTCCGAACAATGAGCTCAGGCGAGCCTTTGTCCCTCCTCTTCTCCTTACTACGATGAGGATGAAGAAACAATGACAAAACCTTGTCATTGCCTTTGTTCTTATCTGGAACTAAGAGTGAAGTAGTTGGTAAGGTCTGATCTGTAAAGATCAGTCCCAGGTACGACTTTCTTTATTTTTTTAAAAACTTAATCTGTATGTATGCCATTAAACATGAGATGTGCAGATTAGTTAGTTCATTTGTATGATGCTCTATATCTTAAGATCCTAATTTGTGTGTGGGCTACTTGTTCTTAGGAAATTAGTATTCTTCCTTTGCTCAAATTTTTATATGTGTGATTGAATTTTAAACTATTTTGATAGCATGTCATGGTTTGGTCTATGAAAATTCTTGTCTTCATTGCTATGTTCTTCCTTGTGATGAGTTGTTCCTGATTTATTGTAACTGATTCTTTATTATTATAATAAATTTGTGTTCGTTATTCAGTAGGCTCTAAAAGGGAATTTTTCAGATTGTTAACCTCTTGATTGAATAGGAAATTCCGTCCGATATATCCTCTTTTTTCACTATATACTATGCTCGGGTATATACGGCAAGTACCTTGAATTGATATTGCGGAGAAGTAAGAATAATTCTCTTATCTTGTTGATTGATTCTATTACTTTATTTTAGTGGTATGACTTACTGATTTATGGCAATTGTTGATGATATTCTTGATTAATTGATTTTGCGGAGAAAGAAAATTGACTGATTAATTGATTGCTTACCTTATTTGAAAGGTTGAGTACTTTCTTGTTTATATTGGGTAAAATAATATTGTTTTGGCTCTACTTTATTCAAGGAAAAATAATGTTGCTCCTAATTTAGAATTGAGGGAGGCAAAAGCTCAGGAGTTCATCAAATTGAGGCAAGGTAATATGACAGTCCAAGAGTATGGACTCAAGTTCATCCAACTCTCCAGGTATGCTCCTCACATGGTTGCTGACTCGAGGGCTCAAATGAGCAAGTTTTTATATAGAGTGTCAGGTTTAGTGAAAACAGAGTGTAGGAATGCTATGTTGCTAGAAAATATGAACATATCTAGGCTTATGACTCATGCTCAGCAGGTTGAGGGAGATAAGCTTAGAGAATAGGCTAAGGAGAACAAGAAGTCTAGAACAGGCAACTATGAGTATCCTCAACAGAAATCGGGTGGTGGAACTCGCTCGCAGTTTCAGCAAAAGTCTTCAGCTCCAGTACCTTCATCGGCTAGTGTTCCATCCTTCAAGTTCCGAAATGATCAGAAAGGTAGGGCATCAGGCTCTAAGTCTCAGGGGAGTGTTTCAGGTACCAGAAACTACCCAACTTGTCCTAAGTGTGGTAAGAACCATCCGGGCGAGTGCCTTGCAGGAAAGGAAGCATACTTTGGGTGTGGTCAGTCTGGTCACAGGTTGAAAGATTGTCCTTCTAAAGAGGGTCAAGGAGGTAATAATGGAAGAGCTCAGTCCACAACTTCGCAGCACCAATAGGTCACCCGACTCTGCAGGGTAAATCATCTGGTACAGGTGGCAGTCAGCGCCAAAACAAGTTGTATGCTCTTCAGGCTCGCTAGGATCAGGAAGATTCTCCTAATGTGGTCACTGGTACGTTACGAGTCGTTAACTTAGATGTTTATGCTTTTTTAGATCTAGGGGCTACTCTTTCCTTTGTAACTCCCTATATAGCAGTCAATTTCGATGTTAGTCCAGAAACTCTCTCAGAACCCTTCTCAGTCTCTACTCCCGTCGGTGAACTAGTTATAGCTAGACGGGTATACCGAAATTGCCCTGTCACAGTCTCTCAGCAAGTCACCTCAACAGATCTTGTAGAGTAAGAAATGCTAAACTTTGATGTCATTCTAGGCATGGATTGGTTACATTCCTGTTAAGCCTCAGTCGATTGTAGAACTAGGATTGTTCATATTCAGTTTCCAGGCGAACCAATCTTAGAATGGAAGGGTAGTAGCTTAGCGCCTAGGGGTCGATTCATTTTTTAACTTAAGGCCAGAAAGATTATTTCCAAGGGGTATATCTATCATCAAGTTTGGGTTAAGGATTCAAGCTCCGAAATCCCAACTCTGGAGTCAGTTCCAGTAGTTAATGAGTTCCCAGAAGTGTTTCCAGAAGATCTTCCCGGAGTTCCTCCCGGAAGGGAAATCGACTTTGGAATTGATCTCCTTCAAAATACCCAGCCTATTTCTTTTCCTCCTTACAGAATGGTTCCAGCTGAGCTTAAGGAATTGAAAGAGTAGTTAAAAGACCTTCTAGACAAGGGCTTCATCAGACCTAGTATTTCCCCATGGGGTGCATAATTGTTGTTCGTGAAAAATAAAGATGGTTCTCTCACAATGTGCATTGACTATAGGCAGTTGAACAAAGTCACAATCAAGAATAAGTACCCTATCCCCAGGATTGATGAATTGTTCGACCAACATCAGGGTGCTAGTCATTTCTCAAAGATAGACCTCAGATTCGGTTATCATCAGCTCAAAGTCAGAGATAGTGACATTCCGAAAACAGCCTTCAGAACTCGGTATGGTCATTATGAATTTGTAGTTATGTCATTTGGACTAACCAATGCTCCTGCAGCTTTCATGGACTTGATGAACAGAGTGTTCAAGCAGTATTTAGACTTGTTCGTTATCGTCTTTATTGATGATATCCTCATTTACTCTAGGAAGGAGGAAGAACATGCGACTCATTTGAGGATTGTTCTGCAGACTCTCAAAGATCGCCAGTTATTCACAAAGTTTAGCAAATGAGAGTTTTGGTTGCAATCTGTTGCTTTCCTTGGTCATATTGTGTCTAGCGAAGGAATCCGAGTGGATTCCAGAAAATAGAAGCAGTGAAACAATGGCCCAGATGTACCTCTCCAACGGATATTAGATGTTTCTTGGGTTTAGCAGGTTATTACAGAAGGTTTGTGGAAGTATTTTCATCCATCGCCTCTCCATTGACTAAGTTGACTTAGAAAAAGGTCAAATTTCAGTGGTCAGATGATTGTGAGAAAAGCTTTGCAGAACTGAACACTAGGTTGACTACAACTCCTGTTTTGACTCTACCAGAGGGTTCAGACGGTTATGTGATCTATTATGATGCATCCAGGGTCGGCCTAGGTTGTGTGTTGATGCAGCGAGATAAGGTTATAGCGTATGCTTCTAGAATCTTAAGGTGCATGAGAAGAACTATTCGACTCATGACCTCGAGCTTGCAGCAGTGGTGTTTGCACTTAAGATTTGGAGACATTACTTGTATGGTGTTCACGTAGATGTGTTCACAGACCATAAATTCCTTCAGTATGTATTCACCCAGAAAGAGTTGAATCTTTGCCAGAGGAGATGGCTTGAGTTCCTCAAGGACTACGACATGAGTGTGCATTACCATCCTGGTAAAGCCAATATAGTAGCAGATGCGATTACTAGACTATCTATGGGTAGTGTAGCACATATGTAGGAAGAAAGAAAAGAACTAGCAAAGGATGTTCACAGACTTGCTCACTTAGGAGTTCGTCTTATGAGCATATCAGATGGTGGTGTAACAGTTGAGAATGGGTCAGAATCTTCATTGGTAGCAGAGGTTAAGGAATATCAAGACAGTGATCCGATATTGCTTTAACTAAAGGGTGCAGTCCATCAATAGAGAGTTGAGGTCTTCTCCCAAGGGGGAGATGGTGTGCATCGCTATCAGGGTCGATTATGTGTTCCTAATGTGGGCTAGTTGAGATAGCATATTCTTGCAGAAGCCCATAACTCCAGGTATTCTATTTATCCAGGCGACACTAAGATGTACCGTGATCTGCGAGAACTTTTTTGATGGAATGGCATGAAGAGGGATATAGCCAATTTTGTGGCTAAGTGCCCCAATTGTCAGCAAGTGAAGGTAGAACATCAGAAACTAGGGGGTATGACTCAAGAGATCAACATTCCAACTTGGAAGTGGGAAGTGATCAACATGGACTTCATTACAGGTTTACCTCGTACTCGCAGACAGCATGACTCTATTTGGGTGATTGTCGACAGATTTACTAAGTCTGCACGCTTTTTGGCTGTCAAGACTACAGATTCGGCGAAGGACTACACCAAGCTTTACATCAATGAGATAATCAGCTTGCATGGGGTTCCTTTGTCTATCATCTTAGATAGAGGTCCTCAGTTTACCTCTCATTTCTGGAAGTCATTTCAGAAAAGTCTTGGTACTCAGGTTAATCTTAGCACAGCATTTCATCCACAGACGGATGGTCAGGCAGATCGTACCATTATAGAGTTCGCCTACAATAATAGTTATCATTCCAACATTCAGATGGCCCCTTATGAGGTATTATATGGGCTTAGATGTAGATCTCCAGTTGGTTGGTTTGAATTAGGGAAGCTGCCTTCATTGGGCCAGATTCAGTTCATGATGCTATTGAGAAAGTGCAACTCATTAGGGATAGACTTAAGACTGCCCAGAGTCGCCAGAAGTCCTATGCAGATGTAAGGAGAAGGAATTAGAGTTCCAAGTTGATGATTGGGTTTTTCTGAAAGTGTCACCTATGAAGGGGGTGATGAGATTTGGCAAGAAAGGGAATCTCAGTCCTAGATATGTAGGCCCTTATAAGATCCTGAAAAAGATTGATAAAGTGGCTTATGAGTTAGAGTTGCAAGCAGAATTAGCAGCAGTGCATCCAGTCTTTCGCGTTTGGCTATTGAAGAAGTGTGTGGGTGATCCAGCATTCATAGTGCCATTAGAGAGTGTGGCTGTGAAAGATAGTCTCTCTTATGAGGATGTACCAGTTGAGATTCTTGACCGTCAGGTTAGGAGGTTGAGAAACAAAGAAATTGCTTCAGTTAAGGTTTTGTGGAGGAGTCAGTCTGTAAAGGGAGCTACTTAGGAAGCAGAAGCAGCCATGAAGGCCAAGTATCCTCATCTCTTTCCTTCCGATTCCACTCCAGCTTGAGGTAATAGTTCCTCTTTAGTTTTTCAGTCATTCATGCGCAAATTCAGTCTTAGTATCATGTTCCTTCAGTTTGTACTTGCATTTTCAGCGTATTTGTATGTTCTTGGAACTTAGTTCAGTCAGAAATCAGTTTTAGTATTTTTGTGGTTGCAGCTCCTTCCCTCAATTTAAGCTAGTTTAGTCTTCATTCGAGGATGAATGTTTCAAAGGGGGAGATAATGTAACACCCCGTAACCTAGACAGATCAGAAATGCAAAATTTTAAAAGTCGTAGGTGCCACCAACGGTGTCTCCTACGGACCGTAGAGTAACCCACGGACCGTAGATGGGGTCCGTGGATGGCCACCTGTAGCTCCTCCCCAGAAGGCCCAGGAATTTTTTCCAAGTCTAAACCTATGGACCGTAGGTCAGACCACGGTCCGTGGTCATGGCCATGATTCAGAACCCAGAATTCAAGTCCCAGTTCCCCATCGACGGTTGACCAGTACGGACCGTCGGTCCCGTCCGTTAGTGGCTCTCGGACAACAGTTAAGTCAGGGGTCTTTTAGTCTTTTCCTTATGCGTTGGACCCCTAAACTACATCGTTTAAACCCTAAACTACGTAGTTTTGGTCAGTTTTAGCCTAGAAACATAACTAGAATATACCTAAGTCAGATCATTCATCAAAACTTAGAAAAATTAGAGCGTAAGAGGAGAAAGAGGTCAAGAACCCTAGTTCAACAATGCAGCAAGATTCCATCAGTTCCAGCCCCGAAATTGAAAGATTTCTCAGTGAAATTTGTCACCAGGTATGTGGGATTTCACTAGTGGGTTCCTTTCACCCATTAGGTCCCTAGAATTCAGTCAGAATCTTGATTCCCTTGATATTATCTAGACCTAGGGTTTCTTAAATGTTAAAATTGTTGGGTTTTAGCTGTTAGAATGATCCAAATCAGATTATCATGTTGTTACTCAGTTTCTTGCATGAAATTCAGATCCCTAGCAATGTAGTTCCTTTAGTTCATGAATTACACATACTAGGTCAGTTATTTCAGTTATATACATGCTTCAGTTTACGAATGTCATATTATCAGATATAATTGTTGCATTCTCAGACTTTGCATGTCAGAACATCGAGTAATCCAGGATTACAGAATTCAGTCATAATGTGTTAATTTCACTACCAATTGGGAATAGCTTAATACCAAGTGTACTAGGATTCCAGCGTACCCTCATAGTCCCAGAACTACGTTCCCCGTAGGTTGTAAGTCCCCTCTGTGGGCATCATTTTTATGATCACGCCAGTCATGCCTCTATACCTTTGGCAGGGTATATTGGGTCCTATCGATGGGGCGTATACATCGGACTCCACATTTAGCTCACGTGGTTTTATGTCGGTTATTAGTAGCTCCCCAGTACAGTCAGATTCTACTTAATTGACCAGGTCATCAGTTATAGTTCAGTATTCAGTCTCAGCATATCATGTACTTGGTCATTGCATCAAGTTAGCTCAGTATCCAGTATATTTCAGTATTTAAATTCATTTCAGATTATATCATTGCTCTTATTGCTTTATTCAGTTATGATTATTGTTCAGATTTACTCTATCATGCATGCTCAGTACCTTTCAAGTACTAATGCATACTGTGCGCTACATCTTCTCGTGATGTAGGTTCAGGTTCTCAGTTTTCAGATCACGCATAGATCGGTTCTCGATCTTCAGTTCAGCAGCATCAGTGGTGAGTCCTCATTCTTCGAGGACGAGTGACATGATTATCTTTCTTCGCTTTTAGTTTCAGTTTTTGCTAGATTTAGCTGGGGCATGTCCCAACATTTCTAGTCAGTAGAGGCTTTATTTCAGACATAGTTAGTTTCAGCTTTAGTTTTAAGTTTCATCTTTAGTTGTTATTGAACTCTTCTTAGATTATTTATCCAGATAGAAATGGGCATTTCCCATCATTTCATGATATAGCTTCCGCATCAGTTTTATTGTTATAGAATATTCAGTTTACTTATGATATGCCTGAGCAGGGTTAGCTTGGGGTCACTCGTGATCCTAGCTCCCGTGTCCGCGTCCTGGAGGTAGCTTCGGGGTGTGAAAAACTTGGTACCAGAGCACTAGGTTTAAGTGTCCTAGGATGTATGAAAAGCCACACTAAGTAGAGTCCTTTTCATGGGTGTGAAGTGCGCCACATCTAATGAGAGGGAGGCTACGAAGTCTTTTAGGAAAAAATTCATTATCTTGTTACTCTTATCGTGCGTAAGGTATGATCTAATTCCTCGTTTCTAACTCGACGTTATATGTTTCAGATCATGCCTCATCGTAGAGCTAACACCATGAATGCCAACGCAGCTCCTCCAGTCCCAGATTAGGAAGTTTCGAATGCTGAATTCTGGACTGCTATCCAATTGTTGGCTCAGAGTGTGACCAACAGAACAATCAACAGGTTCCAGTTCCGGCAAATTCTAATGTTGGGTCAGCCGTAGCTAGAGTTTGGGATTTTGTTAGGATGAATTCGTCTGAGTTATTAGGATCGCAAATTGGTGAGGATCCCCAAAACTTCATAGATGAGGTCAAGAAGATCTTTGAAGTGATGCAGTAACGGGGAATGATCGGGTTGAGTTGGCATCCTATCAACTTAAAGATGTAGCTCATATCAGGTATAATCAGTGGAAAGAGAACAGGGGTACAGATGCAGTTCCTATCACTTGGGAATGCTTTAGTGAGACCTTTCTGGACAGGTTATTCCCAAGAGAATTGAGGGAGACAAAAGCTTAGGAGTTCATGAACTTGAGGCAAGGTAACATGACAGTCCAAGAGTATGGACTCAAGTTCACCCAACTCTCCAGGTATGCTCCTCACATGGTTGCTGACTCCAGGGTTCAAATGTACAAGTTTTTGTATGGAGTGTCAGACTTAGTGAAAACAAAGTGTAGGAATACTATGTTGCTGGAAAATATGAACATCTCTAGGCTCATGAATCATGCTCAGCAGGTTGAGGGCGATACGCTTAGAGAACAGGCTAAGGAGAACAAGAAGTATATAATAGGCATCTATGATAATCTCAACAGAAATTGGGTGGTGGAAGTCGCTCGCAGTTTCAGCAAAATTCTTCAGCTCCAGCACCTTCATCGGCTAGTGTTCCATCCTCCAAGTTCCAAAATGATCAGAAAGGTAGGGCATCAGGCTCTAAGTCTCAGGGGAGTGTTTAAGGTACAAAAATCTACCCAACTTGTCCTAAGTGTGGTCAGAACCATCCGAGCGAGTGCCTTGAAGGAAAGGAAGGATGCTTTAGGTATGGTTAGTCCGGTCACAGGTTGAAAGATTATCCTTCTAAACAGGGTCAACGAGGTAATAATGGTAGAGCTCAGTCCATAACTTCAGCAGCACCAGCAGGTCGCCTGACTCAGCAGGGTAACTCTTCTGGTACAGTTGGCGGTCAGCGCCAAAACAGGTTGTATGCTCTTCAGGCTCGCCAGGATCAGGAAGATTCTCCAGATGTGGTCACTGATACGTTACGAGTCTTTCACTTAGATGTTTATGCTTTGTTAGATCCAGAGGCTACTCTTTCCTTTGTAACTCCCTATATAGCAGTCAATTTTGATGTTAGTCCAAAAACTCTCTCAGAACCCTTCTCAGTCTCTATTCCAGTCGGTGACCCAGTTATAACTAGACGGGTATACAGAAATTGCCCTGTCACAGTCTCTCAGCAAGTCACCTCAACAGATCTTGTAGAGTTAGAAATGGTAGACTTTGATGTCATTCTAGGCATGGATTGGTTACATTCCTGTTATGCCTCAGGGGATTGTAGAACTAGGATTGTTCGTATTCAGTTTCCAGGTGAACCAATCTTAGAATGGAAGGGTAGTAGCTTAGCACCTATGGGTCGATTCATTTCTCACCTTAAGACCAGAAAGATGATTTCCAAGGGGTATATCTATCATCTAGTTCGGGTTAAGGATTCAAGCTCTGAAACCCCAGCTCTTGAGTCTGTTCCAGTAGTTAATGAGTTCCCAGAAGTGTTTCCAGAATATCTTCCCGGAGTTCCTCCCGAAAGGGAAATCGACTTTGGAATTAATCTCCTTCCAGATACCTAGCCTATTTCTATTCCTCCATACAGAATGGCTCCAGCTGAGCTTAAGGAATTGAAAGAGCGGTTGAAAGACCTTCTAGATAAGGGCTTCATCAGACCTAGTATTTCCCCATGGGGTGCACCAGTGTTGTTCGTGAAAAAGAAAGATGGTTCTCTCACAATGTGCATTGACTATAGGAAGTTGAATAAAGTCACAATCAAGAATAAGTACGCTATCCCCAGGATTGATGACTTGTTCAACCAACTTGAGGGTGCTTGTTATTTCTCAAAGATAGACCTCAGATCCGGTTATCATCAGCTCAGAGTCACAGATAGTGACATTCCAAAAACAGCCTTCAGAACTCGATGTGGTCATTATCAATTTGTAGTTATGTCATTTGGACTAACCAATGCTCCTGCAGCTTTCATGGACTTGATGAACAGAGTGTTCAAGTAGTATTTGGACTTGTTCGTTATCGTCTTTATTGATGATATCCTCATTTACTCTAGAATTGAGGAAGAACATGCGACTCATTTGAGGGTTGTTCTGCAGACTCTCAAAGATCACTAGTTATTCGCAAAGTTTAGCAAATGCGAGTTTGGTTGCAATCTGTTTCTTTCCTTGGTCATATTGTGTGTAGCGAAGGAATCCGAATGGATTCCCAGAAAATAGAAGCAGTGAAACAATGGCCCAGACCTACCTCTCCAACAGATATTAGAAGTTTCTCAGGTTTAGCAGCTTATTACAGAAGGTTTGTGAAAGTATTTTCATCCATAGCCCCTCTATTGACTAAGTTGACTCAGAAAAAGGTCAAATTTCAGTGGTCAGATGATTGTGAGAAAAACTTTGCAGAATTGAACACTAGGTTGACTACAACTCTTGTTTTGACTCTACCAGAGGGTTCAGACGGTTATGTGATCTATTGTGATGCATCCAGGGTCAGCCTAGGTTGTGTGTTGATGCAGCGAGATAAGATTATAGCGTATTCTTCTAGACAGCTTAAGTTGCATGAGAAGAACTATCTGACTCATGACCTCGAGCTTGCAGCATGGTGTTTGCACTTATGATTTGGAGACATTACTTGTATGGTGTTCACATAGATGTGTTCACAGACCATAAAAGCCTTCAATATGTATTCACCCAGAAAGAGTTGAACCTTTGCCAGAGGAGATGGCTTGAGTTCCTCAAGGACTACGACATGAGTTTGCATTACCATCCTGGTAAGGCCAATGTAGTAGCAGATGCTCTTAGCAGACTATCTATGGGTAGTGTAGCACATGTGGAGGAAGAAAGGAAAGAACTAGCAAAGGATGTTCATAGACTTGCTCGCTTAGGAGTTCCTCTTATGAGCATATTAGATGGTGGTGTAACAATTCAGAATGGGTCAGAATCTTCATTGGTAGCAGAGGTTAAGGAAAAGCAAGACAGTGATCTGATATTGCTTCAACTAAAGGGTGCAGCCCATCAACATAGAGTTGAGGTCTTCTCCTAAGGGGGTGATGGTGTGCTTCGCTATCAAGGTCGATTATGTGTTCCTAATGTGGGCGAGTTGAGACAGCATATTCTTGTAGAAGCCCATAACTCCTGGTATTTTATTCATCCAGGCGCCACTAAGATGTACCGTGATCTGCGGGAAGTCTTTTGGTGAAATGTACCGTGATCTGCGGGAAGTCTTTTGGTATTTTATTCATCCAGGCGCCACTAAGTGCCCCAATTGTCAACAAGTGAAGGTAGAATATCAGAAACTAGGGGGTATGACTCAAGAGATCAACATTCCTACTTGGAAGTGGGAAGTGATCAACATGGACTTCATTACAGGTTTACCTCATACTCAGAGACAGCATGACTCTATTTGGGTGATTGTCGACAGAGCTACTAAGTCTGCACGCTTTTTGGCTGTCAAGACTACAGATTCGGCGAAGGAATACGCCAAGCTTTACATCAATGATATAGTCAGGTTGCATGGGTTTCCTTTGTCTATCATCTCAGATAGAGGTCCTCAGTTTACCTCTCATTTCTGGAAGTCGTTTCAGAAAGGTCTTGGTACTCAGGTTAATCTTAGCACAACATTTCATCCACAGACGGCTAGTAAGTAGAGTGTACCATTCAGACCTTAGAGGAGATGTTGAGAGCTTGTGTGATCGACTTCAAGGGTAGTTGGGATGATCACCTTCCTTTTATAGAGTTCGCCTACAATAAAAACAATCATTCCAGCATTCAGATGGCCCTTATGAGGCATTATATGGGCGTAGATGTAGATCTCCAGTTGGTTGGTTTGAAGTAGGTGAAGCCGCCTTCATAGGGCCAAATTCAGTTCAGGATGCTATGGAGAAAGTGCAACTCATTAGGGATAGACTTAAGACAGCCCAGAGTCGCCAGAAGTCCTATGCAGATGTAAGGAGAAGGAATTAGAGTTCCAAGTTGATGATTGGGTTTTTCTGAAAGTGTCACCTATGGGGAATTAGTAGCTCCCCAATACAGTCAGATTCAAGTGCATTGACCAGGTCATCAGTTATAGTTCAGTATTCAGTCTCAGCATATCATGTACTTGGTCATTGCATCTAGTTAACTCAGTATCCAGTATATTTCAGTATTTACATTCAGTTCAGATTATATCATTTCTCTTATTGTTTTGTTCAGTTATGATTATTGTTCAGCTTTACTCTATCCTGCATGCTCAGTACCTTTCAAGAACTGATGCATACTCTGCTCTACATCTTCTCGTGATGTAGGTTCAGGTTCTCAGCTTTCAGATCACTCATAGATCTGTTCCTGATTTTCAGTTCAGCAGCATCAGTGGTGAGTCCTTCTTCTTCGAGGACGAGTGACATGATTATCTTTCTTTGCTTCTAGTTTCAGTTTTTGCTAGATTTAGCTGGGGCATGTCCCAGCATGTCTAGTCAGTAGAGGCTTTATTTCAGACATAGTTAGTTTCAGCTTTAGTTTTGAGTTTCATCTTCAATTATTATTGAACTCTTCTCAGATTATTTATTCAGATAGAAATGGGTATTCCCCATCATTTCATGATTTAGCTTCCTCATCAGTTTTATTGTTATAGAATATTCACTTTGCTTATGATATGCCAGAGCAGGGTTAGCTTGGGGTTACTCGTGATCCTAAGTCCCGTGTCCACGTCCTGGGGGTAGCTTCGGGGCGTGTCACTTACACCCAACAAAAGGGCAATGTTTACATAGTAATAACTATTTTTGATCAAACTTCCTAACAATCTAAATCACATAAGGAGCATTGATAAATAAAGTCATTCTTTTGTCTTGAGCATCAAAAAAATAAATCGTGATAATTTTTTAACTCTTGAGAAGTTTAATAATTTTAAAAAAATATATTCAGAAACATATATCTACATCTCAAGAGAAATTGTTAACAAAAATAAATAAATTTAGACTACAATTAAAATTAAACTAATACAAATTTTTCCTTTCATTATTACAAATCATATGAACTTTTCTTCGTTGAAAATACTTAAATATTAAGAAATAGTAAATAAGTAAAACAAAAGGGAAATGTTTATATAGTAATAATCATTTTGAAGCAAACTTCCTGACAATAAAAATCGCATAAGTAGCATTGATAAATAAAGTCATTCTTTTGTCTTGGGCTTCAAAAAAATAAATTGTGACAATTCTCTAACTCTTGAGAAGTTTAATAATTTTAAAAAAATATATTCAGAAGCATATATCTACATCACAAGAGAAATAATTAATAAAAATAAGTGTATTTAGACTACAATAAAAATTAAACTACTACAAACTTCAACTGCCGTTATTACAAGTCGGATAAACTTTTCTTCGTCGAAAATACTTAAATATTAAGAAGTAAATCAGTAAAACAAAAGGAAAATGTCTATATAGTAATAACTATTTTGAAGCAAACTTTTTGACAATCTAAATCACATAAGTAGCATTGATAAATAAAGTCATTCTTTTGTCTTGAGCATAAAAAAAAAATTGTGACAATTCTCTAACTCTTGAGAAGTTTAATAATTTTTGAAAAAGATATTCAGAAGCATATATCTACATCACAAGACAAATTGTTAACAAAAACAAATGAATTTAGACTACATCATGTTAACTTCATATATTGAAAAATTACACACTAATGTATATACTAAGCAAAAAAAGAATTATTATATCATCAAAATCATTTCCTCAAGTACTCGAAGTTAAGGAGTATACCCTCTTAAGATAGAACAATTTACTTCATCAGAATAGTGGTACCTCATATTCCGCTAAACTTCGAACTGACTCAATGATAAAAAATCACATCAAATTTTTTAAAATGCAAGAAGAAGAGTAGAAGATTAAAAAAAATGTGGTTGAAAATG
Organism: Solanum etuberosum; assembly: GCA_029582245.1. Lineage (NCBI taxonomy): Eukaryota > Viridiplantae > Streptophyta > Magnoliopsida > Solanales > Solanaceae > Solanum > Solanum etuberosum. The sequence goes on from JAJONR010009296.1 coordinate 13,893, forward strand.
AGAGGAAACCTCTCTATTTATAGTCTACAAAGGGTAGTATGAACAAGTATTTTTTGTGTGTTATCTGAAAAGTCGTGACCTTTCTGAGAAGTCACAACCCTTTCGAAAAGTCACAACTTATTGAAAAAGTCACAACTCTTTGGAAAAGTCACAACTCATCGAAAAATCACAACTTATCAGAAAAGTCACAACTCATCGAAAAAGTCACAACCTAAGTTTGTGATATTATAGTAATTTAACATTCAAGTTAAGAGTTCATGCTTTTAAGGTAATATAGATAGATAGATAGATAGATAGCATCAAACAATATTGGTCATGTTTCAATCTTGCATCAAGCCATGATTTCTTTTTGCAGGCAAAGTACACAGTGAGTGATGAAGATGAGTGTTGAAGGGAGAGAACACAACAATATCCCGAAATTGCCTTTTGTTACTACGCGATAGGAAAATGGGGAGCATTAACATTTATTACCCTTGATAGAAAAAGCTAAGCAACCAAAGAAAATTTTTCAATGTCCCTGCAATGTTAGCATTTAGGTTAGTCAAAATTAAACATTTGAAATTTAACTAATTGAAAAACAGATGAAGTAAAAGAATTCGGAATTTCATAATGTGCAGCATGAGGGTGCTTACTTGTTAAATTTCTTGCTTTTAAAAGTATCATGAGAATGTTTTTCGAATGATTTCGTCATAAACTACATTATATGTAGAATGATCATCGATGTCCTTTGCAGTAGGCGGATGTATTACTATTTTTACATTCTCTGAACATTTTGCTCGAGATAAAGTAACATAAAGTTATCCATGTGAAAAACTGGTTCACGCAAATATATTCAAATAAAATATACCTTGAGCTTTATTTATAGTCATAGCAAAACATAACCTTATCGGAAATTGTGTTCTTTTGAAGGGAACTGGTAGCTTCTCATCTAGTGATGCTAGTAATGGTATCTTTGGAATAAAAACATGTTTTTTTTAAAAAAAAATCACCACTAGAAATAGTAGCATGATGATGACATGTGACTTAAAATCATGACATATTAATCATGTACTATTGCATAAACCTTCAGTAGGATTTAAGTTTCTTAATAATATAACAGGATAATTTTTTTTCAAAGTTAATCTATAAGGTGGTAAGTTAACAGGTTGTAAGGTATGCAAAAAATCTTCAAATTGGCATTGATCATTTGGTCCTATAGTTTCATCAATAGTTGTATACACTTTAGCATCATTAGGAAATCGATGTATAAGCATGTCATTTATTTCATCAACAAAATCATTTTTTGTTGTCAAAATAACACGGGAAGTTACAAAAGATGGATTATAATAGAATTTACGCAAATCAGGATAAGTAACATTAAACAAAAGATTCAAAGATTCTATTTCATGTGTAAAAGGAATGATAAAATTATTGGGAATTTCAATTTTGTTGCAGTTGTTAGATTTTTCTTGTCCATTTCCAATTCTCATTAAATATTCACAAAATGATGGATCTTTTTTTTGCATGCATATTTTCAGATAAGCACAATTTTTTGAGATGATTTCAAGTATGAGAGTATAATAAACTTTGACAAATAAAGTCTTTTTTTTCCACTACGAACAACAGGAAGTGTTTGTCTAAAGTCTCCCCCAAAAACTACTATTTTTCCACCAAAGAGTATTTTTTATATTCATAAGATCTTTAAAAAGTGTATCAAGAGCTTCAATCATATTATTTTTTTGCCATTGAGACCTCATCCCAAATAATTAACTTTGAATCTCAAATTAGAGTTGCTAACAAACTTTGTTTACTAATATTTCACGGGAAATTCTTATCGATGTCAATAGGAATTTTGAAACGTGAATGAGTTGTTTGTCCTCCAGGAAAAATTGAAGCTACCATACCAGAACTTGCAATTGCAAAAGCTATGAATCATTTTGTTCTTACAACAACCAACAAAGCTCGATAAATAAATATTTTTCCAGTTCCACCAGTACAATCAATGAAAAAAACTCATGATTTATTGGAATATACTCTTTCAAGAATTATGTTATATGCCCTTTTTTGTTCAACATTTAATTTTCTTTCTAGAAGTATATCTTCTTCGGCCATTATTATATTTCTTTCGAAATATACTTCTTTCACTTCATTAGTTGTTCCAGAAAAGGTAAAATTTCCAAATATATCTTTGAATTCATTTATGTTACGTCCCATTGAAAGTAGAACTTCATTGATATGATTTAAAACTAACTGCTGGATATCGTTTTTTCTAACATTTGGAATTGTTTTAAAATCTTCAGACATAGAGTCTTCATATTTTTTCCAAAGATATTTTGGATTACCGG
>JAJONR010009297.1:0-10041 GCA_029582245.1 Solanum etuberosum
AGACATAATCAAGGATTAAGATATGTTCATCATATATAACAAAGTATGAAATAGAGAAATCTGACGAGGGATCTAGTTTCAGTTTGTGGAAGATTACAGTTAAATCACCATTGGTGTTACAAGGGTTAAGTAAGGCAATTGAGGAGGTTATTTCATAAGGGTTGAAAGAATTATAAAAAGTAGAGTTGGAAAAGTGTATGTACAATCTTCGAGTGTCTAGTGTTCCGTATTCGAGTATAGTTGGCAGCATTATGTATGCCATTATTTGCACTCCTCTTGATAATTCAAATGTTGTTAATGTTGTGAGTAGATACATGACATCTCCTAGTAAAGAACGTTAGCCGGCAGTGAAGTAGATCTTGGGATACTTGAAGGGTACTTCAGATGTGGGCTTGACTTTTTCCAAAGACAAGCTAAGGGAACTAGAAGTACGTTCGGTGAATTCGGACTATGCAAGTGACTTGGATAAGAGAAGCTCTCTAACATGTTATGTTTTTACAGTTTCTGGTAGTGTCAGCCGATGGAATGCAACTTTGAAAATCTGGTGTGGCTTTACGAAAGTAGTGAAAGAGGCTACATAGCTACAAGGCTTGGAGCGCAAAAAACATATGGTAGTCAGACATCATTTTATCTGAGATATTATTTCTAAAGGGGTTGTTGATGTGAAGAAAGTATCTACACATAATAATCCAAGAGATACAATGACAACGATAGTCATGACAAATAATTTAGGTATTGCCTAGACTTGATTGGTATGGGTTTTACTCAATAAGCCGTTTGGAGGGCTGAGAGCAAGGCAGAGAGACGTTATTCCTATTTATGAAGAAAATTCAAGACAAGGAAAAGATTTGTTAATTATATCTTGGATTTTTCCCTTGTATATTTTAGAAACCTTATTCCTATTAGCTTAGGAGACACTTTGCCCTAATAGATTTGGGAAAGGAAAATATTGTCTTTATAGGATTGGGAAACCTTTTCCTTATAGGTTTAGGACTACTTGGGATCTATATATCGGGGATATAGTTGGGAATTGTAAGGGATTGTGCAAGATACACAATTTAGACTTAAGGGCTTGAAAGCATTGTATAACTTATTCTCTTTCTTTTATAGTGTAAAACTCTCTCTGCTTCTGCTGGGATGAGTAGGTCTAGCCGAACTTCATTAAATCCTTGTGTTATTCTTCTTTTCTATTTTCTTTGTTTGTGATTGTTTTCTAGTTAATCCACGATATTTCCACAATATTTTCTTTATGCAAATCTATGTTTTGTTCTTAAACTCTATTATGAGCAGCTAGATTATTTTCTAGAGTTTTGGTATAAACTTTTATAGGATGAATTCTTGTTACGGTTTTTTATAAGTGAGTCGTTCTTTTATTTCTATTTGTTTAAATATGAAGTGATTGATTTCTATATGCAAATCAGGGTTGAAGAGGGTTCTACTTTTCATGGAGGATGTATTGCAGTCAAAAAAGCAGTGAAGCAAAAAAAGATAAATAGTAATATGTATCGAAATACCCATCTTTCAACTTAAAGTTAACCAAAATATATTATAACTAGTAAATATAACTGCACTTCGTGAAATCATAAAAAGGATTTAAACTATCCGTATCCCAAAAAATAATTTAGGTAGGATCACTTTTTTCAATATTAAAAATACATTTAGGTTAATTCATACACTTAAATGACAAATGAATCTTATTTATGTTTTATCTAATTGAGGAAAATACAATATGTAATCAAGAATATTAGTACATAGAATTACATAGATTTCATCTTATAACTTCGAGTTATAATATAAATAAAGCTATTTAAACTTATTTTGTTTAATTTGAAATATAAATATTTTGATTAGTAATTAGAGGTGTTTTTAGGCAAGTAATCAGGTGCTTGTAAAGTTTTGGAGGCATTTTTCTATTTTTCGTAGGAATACATTTAGATGGCCTACAACTTTCAAGGGTGATCACTCAATAGTAGACAACACCATTCTGTCAAAAACTAAGACCCATATGTTTAGCTATTCCACCAATAGGTGTGTGACATTTATGGAAAAGGAAAAATAATCTTAGGAATTGGAAGAAATAGTCATACAATAGTCTTGTTTTTAAGGTAAAGACATATATCTGGAGACTAGTAAAATTTCACTTATCCTATGATGAATCAAGTACCTACCAACGGCCTAGACATGGTGGCTTTGTTGCAAAACTATAAACCAAAGCTTTTCTCTTTAGCTATCACATGGAAACTACCTGACGGGGAAGTGTTTAAATGTAATACAAATGAGGCATCTAGACGCAACCTCGGCAAGATTTTCTATGGTTACTGTTCAAGGAATCATAAAGGGATCTAATAATTACTAAAAGGGAGGAAATTTATGAGACAACAAACAATGAGGCAGAAGCAATTGTAATCAAGGAGGTCATTTATCATTGTGTTTCTATAAGCCTCAATGAGGTAATTTTAGAGACTGATCCTTTAGTTACGGTTCCAATTTTTTCTGGAGTTTGGCAGATTCTTTGGAAGAATTCTACTATAATAGGAGACATTAAGGCTCTAGATCAATTATGGCAAGTGAGGCTTCAACATATTTTCATAGAGGAAAATTCATTAGCGGATTACATTGCTAATATAAGCTTTGAAAGGGCTGGATGACAGTGTTTTTCCACCTTCTGTGAACTTCCAAGCAAGGGGAGAAAAATTATCAATTTAGAGAAGTAGCTAATACCCAATTTGAGAATATGACCTAGAGAAATAAAGCAAAATAACAACTGAGGGAACAATCTTCCATCATTACATGACATTACATTGTTGTATCATAAAAATAGGGGTTTTTAGAATATTTGAAACACGAAGCAAATTTGCTCAGAATTCATACACAACAGAAGATTCCTTTTCAATTTTTCAAAATTCACAGGATCAAAATTGTTACTTCTTTAGTTACAAGAAAAATCAGTCACTTTATATAGTATCATAAGAAAGGCAAAACCTGAAGAATCAACAATCAACTCTTTTTTTTTTAATCTAGACGGAAAATACAACATCGAGTCTCACCAGAAGAACATATCCAATCCAATCATCTTGGCCATGAGAAAAAGAAATTTCTTTGTTAGATTTAGAGAACTAAGACATAAAAGAACATTTTTTATTGGAATAAGGGCACTTACCCGACTCTGCTAGATCTAGAAATGGGATTTGGAAATAAAAATGGAGCTCCTCGTCTTCCTTGAAAGAGAACCATGGAGCAATGAAGAAGAAACTATGGAGTCCATTATTTGGATCTAGAGCCCACTTTAGATTGCTTTTGTTTTCTTCTAGGTTTTTATTTGATTTTGTATTTTAAGTGTTTGGTGGGCCGACTCTTTTATGCTATCTTGAGGGCCTTTTTTTTTATAAAAAAAAAGTTATAATAAAAGCTGTCCAACAACCATATTAACCCCAAAAATGATATACATACATTTTGAATTTAAAAACAAACCAGGTGCGTGTAAGTTGTAAAAAAAATTCAGAGAAGATGCTTCATAATAATGCGACATATTCTTCTTGTTATGATAAATTGTGGTTGCAATTAGTTTTAAAACTTTAATAGTTTATTTTTAATTATTCAAATTGGCTATAGAAATAGAAATTAGATTAAAATTCAGATTTTTCAAACTCTTCTTCTAACAAATAAAACTTACATTTAATGCAATAGAAAAACAAGAAATTACTATGCATAACATTTAATTCATACCATGTTTAGGGCCTCTAACATATTCCAAACATGATTTTAAGTTTCAAGCTTATGAAGTTATACTTTATTTAGAATTAATAGTGGTATTTACACTCAAATTCAATGATATGTGTGTACTTATCTTCAATAAAATATATTTAAACTATTCTTCAGCTTATAACAAAAAAAGAGTTTATCTGGATTTAAACATGTTCGCATGGAATTTACCTTTTTTCATTATAATTATATGTCAGACCCATAATCGAATCAAATACAGTTCCTAAAGTATTATTTTATGATGCAATCAATCATGTCTAGATTAAATATAACTACTGATATTATTCCTCACAAATTTAAATTAAACCTTCTCACTAATTGCATTATACTGAAAGAAAAAATCATGTATTTTCTATACAAAAAAAAACAACTTCCTTTTCAACATAGATTTCTTTGATAATTTATCACACAATATTAATCACCCACAAAAATAAGGTGGGCTAGGAGTGTGACGAATATATACTTTTAAAATGGAATAATTGGCACATGAGAAAAGTGTAATACCTACTATTACTATTAAAATGGAGAAAAACCAAATCATGGTATTCAAAAGAAGAATATGAAAGTCTTCATCGTTCACGATCCCCTGGCTGCATTCATGTGTCCTTGTCCACATTTGTGGAGGTCAAGCAGCCTGTTGGCCACATTTTGGGGTCCCTGCCATGACAGTGAGTCCCCACCGCGTTCATGGTGCACCCTTCGCATTCGTGAAGGATGGTGGTGGTTTGTCTTTAATTCCAAAGAAAGACGCAATCAGCTTGTATGGAAATTGTTCAATAGTTATATTTTGATTGTGCGTGAACTATTGAGGCTACGTTGGGGAGTGATCACAAAGTGTTGGTAATCCTCTGTTTGAGGTGAATTACCATCCAAAGCTACAGTCCTAGTTCTTTAACTGAGCTTAAATTGATGGTTTTTGCATGTTGGTTGTTTGCTAGGGTTTGTGCCCCCGAATTTTGTTCCATTTTGGAACACAAGTTAGTGTCATTGACTAGGACCTCTTCATAGAGGAAATTCCAGAAATTGTAGTGCGGGTCCCATAATTCATATTTTACTCCAAATATTGGCCCATTTCTATTTAGTGTGTTTTTGTTGTCTAAACGATTGTACTGACATTATGATCCTATTTTTTTATAGTGTGGTAGAGTTCGGAGACCTTTTGAAAAGGAAAAGCTCCATACTTGCGATTTGGAGTTCCTGCGGTCGGCCTATAGGTAGGCTACAACTTCCTTTCTATTTAGATTAAGCTTAAATGCATAAATGCATGTTGATTAGAGTGCAGTGGGGGAGGGTACCTTGTTACTTATTTCTCTTCTTAGATACTATGTTTTTGGATTGATTATTATTATTTCGAGTTCAGTACCATGCTTGTTGGGGTTTATGTGTATTACAGCATGTTGTTTTGTATTGATTCTGTTATTATTTAGGTAATGAGCCTATTCAGACGAATTAGATCCTAGTAGATAGGAATAGCAGACTTGAGTCTAATAACAACAGCCTTAATTAGGACAATCTCACAACTTGTAGGATATTCTATTCTCACCACTTAATTTTGTGGCTCCGATGCATTATCAAAGTTTCTATGCTTTCATGGTGATACAAGATTGGATTGTTCTAGGCTTGGAGTTTCCTATTGATTCTTGTGGGTGGATGTCGTTCCATGGTGACTTGGTATTGATATACGAGATCCACTTCGGAGGCGACACGCCCCCGGGTCATTCTTTCTAGATGGGCAGCTTACACCTCTAGGAGTGGACTGGCTAGTTGGGCAACCTTTATATATGAGAGTCTCTTTAGATTTGTCACACCCCCAGGTAACTCTTGCTAGTTTCGCTCGGAGTGCACTGGTTTTTTGGGTAGCCTCGATTGATTGTCACTCTTGCTAGCAAGGCTGGGAGTTGACTCGATTTGATGGTTACTTAGGCTGGGAGCCCGACTTTCACTTTTGGTACTCTTCTTTTAGTAGACTTAGCTATTTTGTGTACCTATCAGGCTTATGGGGGTCCGTTCGGGTTTTATTTAAGCTTGTGCATGAGTGTACCTTCTAAGCTTATGGAGTCTAATTAGGTTTAGTTAGTTGTTCTTAGATTTACTTTTGGTATGCTCGTTCGCTTTCTTTTATATCAACTTTGACCTCTATTTGTGTATAGCTTTTATCTATTCTTATTGCCTTTAACCTTTTTGTTCAGTTGACCTATGATGTCTACTGGGTACCTTTGTTTTGGTACTCATGCTACACTTTGCATCTATTTCGTAAGGCAGGTCCTAGTACCAACTACCAGCAATGATTGATCGTGCCATCTTCAACAATTTTTGAGATCGGAGACGTGGGTGAGCACTTCGTGTCCTAGATCAACCTGTCTCCTTATATATATGTGCTTAGCTAGTCTTTTGCCTTTGAGATGGCTTGTTGTGGTCCACTTTTGGGACATGTATTTTCATATTAGACAGCTATGTACTCTTGACGTACAGGTTCTTGGAGGAATGCTCTTTTATATAGATTTGTCATGCTTCTATTTCTATCTTATTTTATTCTCTAGTGTTACTTCTGCTTAGTTCTACCCTTATACCCATTACTTTTCATTCTAGATACAGGTTGCCTTACTTGTACAGAGCGAATACATAGTAGAGTCCTGTGAATAGGTGTGGAGATGTCTTTATCCTATCTTTGGGAGTCTACAGGATGTCCAGTGGAATTTCCCTCTTTTGTATAGCTTTTGTGTACTGTGTGTTATTGGTTTCATGTAATCTCACTTGTTTCACTTTTTTCAAAGGACGGCTCGTACACGCCGCACATGGGCCTAGTGTAGGGGTCCACCTCCCCTACCGGATAGGGGTGCCACACCACCCCTAGATAGAAAAAGGGTCCTAGAGCCAGCAGTGGAGTAGCTCAGGTTCTAGCTCAACCGATGGGGGCGGGACCAGCCCACCCACCACCCAGAGCAACTATGGCTCCAGATCTTAAGATAACCATTACTCAGCTCCTGATTGTGCTTGGAGGCATATAGAAAGCCCAGCACCAACATCAGGTCAGTAGGATCTGTCTACAGTAGAGGCGTCTCGAGTTAGGTACCACCTTGGGGTGCCTATCCCGTGATTGTGGAAAAAACTATACTGCTTGAGAAGCAAAAGATGCTCGCAATGTTCCCGAGGCTTTCACCTCTGAGGTATTTTGGGCCCATGGGTTAGGATGCCCACAAGCTTCTGACTTCCTGCTAAGAGCAGCTTTATACATTTGGACTAATGGAGTAGAGAGGAGCCAACTTCACTACTTATTAGTAAGATGGGCCAGGTAGGCAGTGGTGGTGTACCTTCATGAGACTAGACCAGTTGGGTCTCCTCCTGTCATTTGGACTGAGTTTTGTTATGCCTTCTTAGCTAGGTTCATCCCTCGCAGCATCAAAGATCACCTCTGAGACCAGTACTCCAAGTTGGAAAAGGGATCCATGTTTGTATCACAATATGAGGCAAGGTTCCATAATTTCTCCCGCCATGCCACTATGATTCTACCCACCAAGGTGGAGAGAGTCTAATTTTTTGTTCATGGGTATAGGCTTCATCAGGAGATTGAGACTCAATTTGTGGTCTCCGCTGGTTGTTCCATTTTTGATGTTGCTGACACGCCTGTGATGAGTCAGGAATGTTGACTCATTTAGGGCTTATTATTCAACAAATTAGTGTCCTCAATTCCTATTTTGTACTCATAACTGATGTTAATGTGTTGATATTCAACAATGAAGGCTTAAGAACAACAACGACATGACGATGCGAAAAGGAAAAAAAAAGTTGGAAAAGCTGAAGAAAAGAGAAGTTGGAGCTCGCAAAAGTCACTAGGTGAGTCGCCGAGTGAGCCTCCACCCCACCAAATATTCCAGAGCAATAGCCCATGTACCAAGCCAACTTGGCGAGCAAATGATGATTCAGCGATGCACCAAATGGATCGGCGATAACAACCCAACTCGCCTAAACTTCCAGAACAATTGGATGCAGGAGCCAAGACAAAGTAAGAAGAATTGCAACTCGGTGGATCGCTAAGTCGATCGGTGATCCCGACTAATTTTTCTGAGTGGACTCTGTGTTGAGATTTTGGGATGTTTTTAGGAAAGTATAAATTCATTTTTTGAAAGGGGAAGAGGAGTTCCCACACATTGCATTCCTCAATTTTTGAGATATTTTACATTTTTATTTTACATTTTTGAACATTCTTGAAGAAGATTTGGATCTTGGATTTGAGGATTTAGGATTCGATCTTTGATTTTGGCATTGAGTATTGCAGATTTTCAACAATTTATATGGATAATCTTTTTGGTAACGATTTCTTACTTTTTACTATGGTTGGCTAAAACCCCTCCCCTTAGGGGTGTGATCATGTAATCAAATACATAAATTAGCTTGCGGGTATTGTTTATTGCTGGATTTAATGTTTTTTGAAATGGATTCAATTGTTTATTTGTGTTTTAATTGATGAACTGAAGTTGCAAATTTGGTTCTAGTTTAGCTATTTATTCTTGCTTGAGAAAGAGGTATAGAGTAGAATGAATGATTCATAGTTGTATTGATTTGCATCTTTACAACCCATCTTAAGAAAGTGGGTTTAATTAAGGAATTGGGGTAGTTGGTAATGTTAAGCTTGTTGAGGTTCGAGAGAACTCACTCGAAAAATGATAGTTGATTGAGAGATGGCTATTATATTCAAACCTATCCTACCCATTGAGATTCAACAACTTAAAGCAATTAATAATCACCCATTAAGCAAAATTAGTATTTGATTGATCACATACTTAAGATCCTCTCTCTAATCGTTCAAATCCAGTGTTAATTACATTTTTTTAACAATTGGTTACTAAATCCCCCTTTGATATTGATCATTGAAACTTCGTGATTTATTTTATGTTTCGTACCTTTTTACTTCTACAAAAGTTAGAACACATCGGTACTTCGTAACTGAATTCTTTGAAGTATCACTCCCTGTGAGATCGATCCCAACTCATCGTTGGGTTTATACTTGTTAGCGACCGCCTCCACTTTGAATCGCAAGAAATATAGTTGAGCGTTATAAAAAAATGGCACCGCTGCCGGGGAGTGGTGTTTAGAATTCGTTTATTAAAGTGTTTGTTTAAACTAATTTTGTTGTAGTAGAATTTTCTTATTTTTGTTCATGTTGATTTAGTATAAAGGTAAAGAAATGAGTGTGAACGGGAGCAATGCAAGTCAACTTGGAAACAATGATGACATCGAAAACTTGCATGATGTCAATGTTTATAATCTGGGAAGTGCCGGTGCTATTCGATTGCCCCTAACTCGGGGCAATGCGTTGTTTCATGTGACCAGCACTATGTTACAGTTGTTGCAAATGAAAGGTCTCTTTTGGGGCATTGCTCATGAGTACCCTCATGATAACATTCACAATATTGTGGATGTGTGTGGACCATTTTTCTTCAAGAACATCACTCAAGAATCAGTCTGACTCTGTTTGTTACCCTTTTCTCTACTGGGGGAAGCAACGAAGTGGTTGACCGAACTACCAAGGGAATCCATCACTTCTTGGGAGGAGCTCACAGAAGTGCTTTATGAATGATTTTTCCCTCCCTCGAATATGGTTAAATTGAGGGATAATATTCAGAATTTCACGCCGATTGATGGTGAACCTATTCATGAGACGCGGTTGAGATTTCAAAAGTTTCTTCATCAATGTCCTACACATGGGTTGCCGGACAATGTGCTATTGCAATATTTTTACCGGAGTGTTGACACTGTCAACAAAGGTGTCGCCAACCAACTCATTCGGGGTGGAATCAAGAGACAACCATTTGACATAGCGTCACCTTTTCTTAATCAGATGACCAAAAATAATCTTGCATGGTACACAAGGGAAGATCAGGTGTCTCCTTTGAATATTAAGCTGACCAAGGAACAAATGGAAAAGAACCAAGAACGTGATGAAAACATGGTCAAGATAATCACTCAAATGGACCTAGTGACGAAACATGTCATGGGAGGTAGTTAAAAGGTTGTGAACACGGTTTGAGCTAATAGTAGTGTGAGTCATCATCACGTACAATTTTAGGCCATGTACAACAAAGAGGTACAATTCTTGTCAAACCAAGCAGGGGGTTCTCGTCCGAGCTATCCAAGGCCGGGTGGGAATCAAGGTTGGAATAGAGACCATGATGATGGTTGGAGAGATCAAGATCGAGATTGGCATGATCAGGGTGAAAATTGGAGAGATAGAGATGGTGATAAAGATAGTAACGTTCCCCATTATGAACGTCCTAAGTC
>JAJONR010009298.1:0-15991 GCA_029582245.1 Solanum etuberosum
TATATATATATATATATATATATAGATATATAGATATATAACAATAAAGGGAAAAAAAAACAATAAAATTAAATAGTTTCAAGAAAAAAAAAAGAAAATTATAATTTTGCCTTGGAGCAATACAAAGACATATTTTTATGCGTCAATTTTATATACGTCGCTATCTCATTTTTTGGTGTTTTAAATTAGTTATGTTATTTTACTAATAAATTTCTTTATATAATACTATTTGCGCTTATAAATTTATTTAACTATTTAAATTTAGATTTCATGTAATTTCTCTTACTTGTAATTTAACTTTTTCACAATTGTTACTTTAAAATATGAGCATATCAATTAGTGCAATTAATAAAATTAATAGCCTAAACTTTTTATATATCCACACAAAATTTTCATATGAAAAATATAGAAAGTGTAATTCTAAATTCAAGAAATGAAGTAGAAGTTATATTTAATTCACACATCTACTAATTAATTAATATTTTGTAAGAAAAATTACATTAAAAATAATAAATACACAAGAGAGCTCAAATATCAATTTTACATAGAAACTAAATAAATTTTGTAACCCAAACACTACATAAATATGAAGAATTTAAAAGCGAATAGCAATGATCTCATAAATCAATATGTGGATGAGTTTTGATTTTTAGTAAAAAAATATGAAAAATTAGGATAATAAATGATAATAATTGTGACTTTTATTCTTATAAACTAATAAAATAAATGGAAAAATAGGGAAAAAGTTGAAAAAAATGTTTTTTTTTTTGCTAGTGCAATATTTTCTTATTTCTAACTTTAATCATTGTTCATCATGAAATCCAATAAATATAAATGAATGTTGAGAATTCTTTTTGGAGAGTTACAACTTCTCCTTTTAGTGAGTAATTATCTTATTCTTTAATTGACTAATTATGTAAATATTTTTTAGATTTTTGAAAATTAAGATAAAAATAGAAATCTCATAATTATGAGAGTTAAAGGGATGGGGTTTTTTTTTTTCAAGCTATTTGAAAAAATATTTCATTAGACTACTCTAATTTAATAAATTTTAATCTTTTGGGATAAAATGAAAATTTGAGTGATAAATATTTATGTCTTTAAATGTACAATAAAGAAGAGGAATAAGTGGAGTAGGAAAGTTTGAGATATTTAAATTCTTACAATAAATAATAGAAATTATTGAAGGGAGTAGTAATTGACACATTTTTTTTTAATAGTAATACTAAATAGAAATATAGTGAAAATCACAACAACAACAAAAATGAGAAAAATAAACAAATAGGATCCTTGGCCAAAGAGAGATGTTAAATTATTTTTTAATATCTAGTTTTATATTATATATAGATAGATATCGATTTTTTATTCTTTATGGAGAAATGAAAGATTTGAGTGATAAATATTTAGGTCTTTAAATTTACAACAAAGAATAGGAATAAGTAGAATAATAAATTTTGAGACATTTAAGTTTTTACAATAAATAATATAAATGAATTGAGAGAATAGTAATTGACACTTTTTAAAATAATAATAATAAATTAAAATATAGAGAAATTTATCAAAAAAAAATGAGAAAAAATAAATAAGATCTTTGATAAAGAGATGTGTCATATCACCTTGTCTATGGTGAAGAAATTGGCAAATGATGAGTTATTTATAGTGATAATTGAGGAACTAATTCTTATATTTTTTCTTAATTAATTCTTACATTAGTTATATAGAAATAGGGAGAAACCAAAAAAGAGGAGGAAACAAACGAGATAAGTTAAATATTGCATTAAAATGTGAGACTAAATAAAGAATTCTTGAATTTAAAAAGATGTATTCTAGTATAAAGTTAAAAGAGGTGTTGTTTCATTCAAGTTTTATATAAACATAAATTTATGACCTTATATATTGTCTTTTTTTTTTTTGATAATGAAAGTATTGATATAATGTTTTTAGTTTCTTTAGTCTTTCTTAAGAATTACACAAATGCTCTAGTTTGTTGTCAATTTTTTTTAATTCATTACTTGAATAACACTTTTTTTTATATAAGTTATCAAATTTTTACTCTTTAAAATACTTCTAATCATAGTGTCGAATTTAGGAATGCACTTCAGCATGCAAATAAACAATAACTTCAAGTATATAATGTTCGTTTTAGGATGCTGCAAAAAGCTATCGTAATAAAAATTCACAAGAACTAATCATAATTTTGCCTAATGAATTATGTATGTACAACTATAGTCATATAAAAAAGAACTTTAAGATAAAAAGAGAATGTAAGGAGCTACAATTACAAGAATTTTAAAGTATATTTTAAGTTCTTCAATAAAGTAAAACTTTACATCATCTTCTTCTGAAATTCACAATTTTCTCTACTTTTGTATCTTCCTCGACTTTCTTCTTCATCCCTATAAGCACAAATTAAGAATATATTTATATGAAATTGTTAGTTACTCCATGAATTTATTCAATTTAGTTTCAAAGTTTATTTAAATTGACTCAAAATAAATAAATAATATCACATAAATTAAAGTAAAAAATGTATAATTTAAAAACTTAATAGAAGCATTCTTACTCATAGATTCTTTATGACTTTGTTGAAAGCAACCATATGATATGATGATTAACATTCTCTTCCTCACCCTAATGTATTATATGATGATGGAGAAGTGAAAGAATAATTTTATTGATACAAAATATGAATTTATATAGACAAAGAGGAGGAATATCATAAGACATAAACTTATAAATTAAATTTTGGGGGTTATGAAGATTAAAAAAAAAAAAGGAGTTATGGATATTATTAAGAGTATAAGTTGAAGATGTGTGAGTTATTAGTAGTTATTTCTTATTTTATTAAAGGTATTAAATATATATATTAGTGGTAGGTGAAAAATTGAGTAAGTAAATGTGAAAACTTTTTAAGATATTAAAAATAAAATAAATAAATAATGGAAAAAATGGTTAAAAATGGAAGAAAAAGGATAAATATAAATGAAGGTCATAGAGAGGTGTCATATCACCTTCTCTATGTTTTTCCTTTATATATATATATATATATATATATATTTGAATTACTAAAATCGAAGGGCCTTTATTTAAAATATTTTGATATGTTCTATTATTTTATTTCAGCATTACTCAATCAAGAGCACTCATTCTGCATTAGTCAGTACCATTTGGTGAGAAATATTAGCTCTTTTGTTGCAAAATACAGATGGACTATTCACATTATTTGTGACTGGACAAGATTTACATATTCATTGTAATAAAGTAACTTATAAGATTTTCCAACTCTTGAAAGAAAAGACCACAATTTGATGTCAGAGCTGCAAAGGGGAGGGCTCGGTATAAAAGCTTATGAATGCTTATAATAAGAAACAGTTTGGCTTCCTGTAAGGTGTGTTCTTTTCAAGATTCATATGATCTCTATCAATTTCATGGTCATACAAAGTTAAGATGGAAGGTTCCTTTGTAAGAAAATAAATAAACTGTTGTATTATGCAAACTCTACACTTATCCCTTGTATTGGATTTGGATTCTTTCCACCACTTTTTTTTTTGTGATATATTTTATCAAATAATTTATGTTTATTTTTTATTAATGAGTTTTAAAAGATAAATATTTCGAACTTATTTGTTCTTTCTAAAATATTAGTTCTCGTACACGTGCTACACACATGTATTTCATGCTAAAAAATATAAATACTTTAAAAGTTCAAGAATTTGAACTAAACACCTAAGAAAAATTAAAAGTCACTCAATACGACCTTATACGCAATTCAAGAATTGTTTGGGGTTTAACTTAGAAATTTTCAGGGTGTTACAACTTTAATATTTTCAACACGAACACAAATATATGTGAAAATTTATTAAATTATAATCAGAGGCTACTGATATATGTTGAAAAAAAGTCTTTGGCTTTAGGCCCCCAATTATAAGTGACCCTATTTTTTAGTTTATTAGTTAGAACTAGACTAAAAAAAAAAAAAATTAGAACTAGGAGTCAAATTCCAAACGGATTAATGATGTGAACTTGATATGACTATTCACTTTTTATTACCTTTTCAAGAAAAAGTAATGTGTACTTTTTTTACCTTATTCTTTATCTGATTTTATTTTTATATATTCTATCATTCTCTCTTTCTCTCTTCTATTCCTTCTCTTTTTCTCTTTTCTAATCTTCCATTCTCTCTCTCTTATTCAAAACTTAAGAATTTATTTGTTCTATTGATAATTTCAACTTGAAAAGAACAAAGTTTATGTTTAAAATTTTGAAAAAAATATATTGTAGCAGCCCAACTTTTTTTGGAAATCAAGTCTTTATAGTTCTTGAATTGAGTAATATCATTCTAATTTCTAATATTATTATTTTTGTGTCTTATGTTTATTATAATTTTATTTAATATTGTAGATATGTTTAAAATATTTGTTAAAATTTTAATATGTCAACTAGAAAATATGAATCTGGTCATTCAAAACTTAAAAGAAAAAGAAATCTCGATAACTTGATAAAATCTCAAAAAGGTGCTCTTGATAATTTTTTGAAAAATAATGTCAAAATTAAAATCTCAAAAAGGTGCTCTTTAGAAGAACAAGTCACTAATTTAGTTGAAGTTGAGTTAGATAATGATATAATCCAAAAACAAGAATTAAGAAGGAGATTAAATTAGTGAAAAATCGGATGTAGATTTCCAAGAAAATCAAGAACTTATAAATGAATTAAATAATCATACTTCTAAAAGTATCTATGATCCTTGTCAATGAAATATTGTTGATACAAAGTTAAGAGACTTATTAGTAGAAAATGGACCAATTAGAATTACCGACACATGATGTTTTCCAAAGGACAATTTTTAAGACACTTTTCTACTACATATTATTTTCAAAAATTGGCAAATAGAAAAAGACATGAAAGAAGATGGTTAGTTTATTCCAAAGATTTGAATAAGGTATTTTATTTTTGTTGTAAGTTATTTAAGACGACCTATAATGCAAAGAAAAATAAATTAGCTAATGAAGGTAGTAGAAATTGGAAAAATCTTACTACTAAGCTTAGAACTCATGAAACAACCAACCATCATATTATTAATACGAGTTCACGGACTGATTAATACATTCAAGACCAAATTAATAGAGATAGAGAACATTGAAAAATGTATTGTCAAGAATTATTTGTCATAAAAATTCTTGAAAAAAATAATTTGGCGTTTAGGGGTAGGGGGGGAAGAGGGGGGGGGGGCAGGGGCGAATGAAAAATATATCAAGAAAATAACGGAAACTTCTTAAGTCTCATTGAAATGATTGCCGAATTTGATCCAATTATGCAAGAACATATTCGACGAATCAAATATGATGAAATTCATAATCATTATCTTGGACATACTATACAAAATGAATTAATAAATTTATTGGCAAGTGAAATTAAGATATAGTCACCTTTATGATTAAAGTAGAATTTTGCAAGTAGAGATAATGAAATTGAACCAACAAAAAGTAACATGTAGTTAATTCTTAGAAGAAACATGTACGTAACATTTTTTAGTGGTTGCACTACAAGTCATGTTTGCTTCTTCAATTTGGTCATGATGAATTTGGATTTGTAATACTTCACAACTTTTTTTGTTGTCAATGATCATCCACTCTCTTAAATTTCCTTTCTGATCATCATGTTCTTGTTGTTGGTGTTGGGATATGAACTCCATTGAATGAAAATATAAAAAAATTAGATTGATTTGGATGGATGGGGGTGGGGGTTTCTTATATAGAGAAAAGATGTTTTTGGTGATTATATATATGAATAAATAAAATTCAATAAGGACTTAATTCATCCGACATGTACATGTTATGGGCCTCCCGCCTTTCTATATTTTTTTAGACTTGTATGTAACTATTGAGAGTGAAGATATTCTACATAATGTGAATATTCCACCCAAAAGTATGGTTTTAGTTCAAAATGATTTATATGTAGAATCAGAACAAGTAAATGTTGAGATTCACGCAGAAATATCTACTATGAATTTTATTTATTACTATATTAAAAACAACTTGTTTCAAGATGGCCCGTGCAAGCATGAGCCCAACATGAAATAGATGTTTTATCCAACCATCTTACATTTGAAATCCAACTATCTTACAGTTGAAATCAATTGATATCTAAAGCTAGCTGCTACTCAAGCTCTAAATAAATGGAAAAAGGGGAGGGCTCAGTATAAAAGCTTATGAATGCTTGTAATAAGATTCATATGATCTCTGTCAATTTCATGGTCATACAAAGCTAAGAGACTTATTAGTAGAAAAGAGACCAATTAGAATTACCGACACATGATGTTTTCCAAAGGACAATTATTACGACACTTTTCTAATAGATATTATTTTCAAAAATTGGCAAATGGAAAAAGACATGTGTCACGAGCAAGACCGTCGTGAGTGGCACCCACACTGACCCTCCGGTGGGAGAACCGTTACTACAACTCAACTAACCAAATTAACGAAAACTAAAGCATTTAAAGATACGGAAGCAGGTTTAAATGTCTAAAGGAAAAATAGGGAGTTCCTATAAACTCTGAAAGTTTAACAAAATAATTGCAAAAATAATGCCTAGAACCTGAAAGTCAATGTACCAAAACTCAAAAGTTGAACAAGTCTAAAAAAATAGGTGCAAACCCAAATAAATCAGAGAATATCTAAAGTGCTAATCTAAGTCCGAATAAGATGGACTGAGTAAAAGGAGAACTCGTGGCAGCCTGGAAGAACTGGCTCACCCTTGAATTCGATTGATCACTGATCTCCTAGATGAGGTCTGTCAGTAGCTGCCTGAAGATGCCCTGTACTCAACAAAGAAAGAGCAAGTGCAGTATCGGTACACAACCACCGTGTACTGGTAGGATCACGCGGCTTTTCAAATAAGTGAAACATATATAAGTCATTACAACATCATAAACATGCATACACCGAACATATACAATATCAATTATCATTTACGAGCAACGTACAATTTCACAATCTCAATAATACACATATATACAACAAGTCATTAGTCTTCTCATGGAACCCATACCCAAACTGTTAGTGTGCCGGATCGTGACACCCGATCCAAGTTAGTGTGTCAGATCGTGACACCCATTCCAATATGTATGTCGGTACGTGATATCCAATCCCAGTTAGTGCGTCGGAACGTAACACCCAATCCATTCAACAAACCACAATCACAATCACATTGTACATTCTCATAATCATACAATCAAGAGGTGATTCATGGCATATAGTTATTCGTTCATACTCACTTACATTAGGTGTGATCAATAATGCAACACTCGCATACATACATGCAATACAATGAAGCAATAACTAACATACATCACACAAACATGAAATCACAACCATCACCTACCTCGAACAAAGCTTGAACCCCTAAGAAAATTGATTATTCCCCTTCCAGATTCTTTCCGCTTGTTCTTGGTCTACAAACAATCAATTAACACAAGGATCAATAAATAAAGCCTAATTACCTGGATTGTAATCAACATTATTAACCCTACGCAAACCCATGATCCAAATACCCAACTTAGGGTTTTTTCCACCATAAATCCCAGATTAAAACCCTTCCCCATGGATAATTACCCAAGAAACTAAGTTCTACGGATAAAAAAATGGATGTGGGAAGTAAAAACCTTACCTTTGGTACTAGAAGAGGTCGAAAACCTTCAAGAAATATTCATGGGTCGTTCCTTAGCTCTCAAGATCGAATGTTGCAGAATAATGACGTTTTTGGGGTTTATTTCTGACTTAAGTCGCGATTGTCCCGCCACAGCGGACCTCATCCCGCTACAGCGGCGCCGTTCTAGCGGGAATAATCCTGCCCTGGTGGCTTGCATGGAGACAGAGAGTTAAACTAAGAGTTCCAAATCCCTATTTCACAACACACCTTCAACCCATGACACTCAGAACTATCCGTTCACGCTAAGATCAATTTCGGGAGTTCTACTCATCCAAATTTGATTTCAAAAAGTCGTACGGGTTCCTTAACGTCTTAGCTATCTACTCATGTGATACAATTCATTATTAGATCTCCCATTTGTTACCAAATTTCCCTAGACCTCACTGACTCCGATTTCATCCAAATCTGGACTAGGTTGGGAAATTTCAAGTTACTACCAAAAAGTTTTCCGATCCAAAAATTTTCCCGTTGGGTTTTCTATAACAAAGGGAAAAGGTCGTTACAATAGATACCAATTTACCCATCACTCGTCCCCGAGTGACAAACTAGGAAAAACAGGCTAAAGAAAGATTGAGGTAGTACCTGAATCGTCGAACAACTGGGATACTTGTCTCGCATGTGCTTCTCGATTTTTCAAGCGGCTTCCTCAACCAGACGATGCTTCCATTGAACTTTTACGAACTTAATCTCCTTGATCCTCAGCTTCCGTACATCATGATCAAGAATTGCAATCAGTTCTTCCTCATACTGAAGGCCTTTGTCTAACACAACTGAGTCTCATTTTATAATGTAATCCCTGTCACCATGATATCTCTTCCACATGGACACATGAAATACCGGATGAACTCCCGATAAGTTAGGAGGTAAAGCCAATCTATAAGCAACAGGTCCTATACGGTCAAGAAATTCAAATGGTCCAATGTATCGGGGACTAAACTTGCCCTTCTTGCCGAATCTCATCACTCCTTTCATGGGTGACACTTTAAGAAGAACGTACTCACCAGTCTGAAATGCCATGTCCCTTACCTTATGATCAACATACTTTTTCTGTCGACTTTGGGCTGCTAGGAGCTTAGTTTGGATGCTTCTTACCTTCTCTTGAGCATCCTTCACCAAGTCAACCCCCAAAGGTTTCACATCTCCAGCCTCAAACCATCCTATGGGTGATCTACATCCTCTCCCATACAGCGCTTCGAATGGTGCCATATCAATGCTAGAGTGGTAATTGTTATTGTAGGAGAACTCGCACAACGGTAGGAACTTATCCCAATGACCTCCAAAGTCAATCACGCATGCCCTCAACATGTACTCTAACACTTGGATAGTCCTCTCCGACTGCCCATCCATATGCGGATGGAAGGTTGTGCTAAAGGTGAGTTGAGTACCCAATTCTTCATGCAATTTTCCCTAAAACTTGGATGTGAACTGCGTACCACGGTCTGAGATGATAGACAGGGGCACCCCGTGCAGCCTTACTATCTCTTTTACATACACTTTAGCCAATTGCTGAGCATTATAGTCGGTTCTGACTGAAATAAAATGGGCTGACTTAGTCAATTTATCAACAACTACCCAAATAGAATCATACTTTTCCAATGTCTTGGGAAGACCAACTACGAAATCCATAGCTATCATTTCCCACTTCCATTCCGGAATTGGCATTCTCTAAAGCAAACTTGTAGGCCTTTGATGTTCATATTTTACTTGTTGGCAATTTTGACACTTAGCCACAAACTCCACTATATCTTTCTTCATGCCAGGCCACCAAGAAAGTCGCTTCAAGTCTCGGTACATCTTGGTCACACCCGAATGAATGGAATACCTCGAACTATGGGCTTCTATCAATAAATTCTGAATCAAGTCGCCCACTCTAGGACCACGAATCCTTCCTTTAAAATTGAGCACACCCCCCGCATCAAGAACCATATCTTGTGCCTTACCACTCGCGGTCTTCTTTCTAAGCTCATTCAAATTTTCATCCTCAAACTGTTTGGCCTTGATCTCCTCAATGAAGGTGGCTCTAACCTCAATGCTAGCTAACACCCCACCTTTTTCCGAGATGACCAACTGCATGAAATTAGATTCCAAGGTTTGGATTTCCTTAGCCAAAGGTCGCTTGGATACACTCAAGCAAGCTAAACTACCCTTACTCACCACTTTTCGGCTCAGTGCGTCCGCCACTACATTAGCCTTACCCGGATGATACTGGATGGTCACCTCATAATCCTTGAGTAACTCCATCCACCTTCGTTGTTTCAAATTTAGATCCTTTTGAGTGAATACATGTTGTAGGCTACGGTGGTCAGTAAATACTTCACACTTAACACCATAAAAATAATGCCGCCAGATCTTAAGAGCAAACACTACCGCTGCCAACTCTAAATCATGTGTTGGGTAGTTTCGTTCATGAACTTTCAACTGTCGCGATGCATAAGCGATGACATTCTTATCCTACATTAAACAGCACCCAAAACTGAATGTGAAGCGTCACAATAAACAATAAAATCTTTACATTCCACCGGTAGTGCAAGAATAGGTGTTGTGGTCAAAAGAGTCTTGAGCCTTTGAAAGCTCTCCTCACATTTTTCAGTCCATTCAAATGGTATCTCCTTTTTGGTCAAAATTTTCAAATGTGTGGCAATGGAAGCAAAGTTTTTTAAAAACCGACGATAGTAGCTAGCGAGCCCCACAAAACTCCTAACTTCAGTCACAGAGCTAGGCCAGACCTAATTCTTAAACGCTTCAATCTTTTGGGGATCTACAATTACCCATTCCTTTGAAACTACATGCCCCAAAAAGGCAACCGAAGTCAACCAAAATTCACACTTAGAAAATTTCGCATACAACTTTTGTTTCCCAAGAACACCCAGAACAATACAAAGATGGTCGGTATGCTCTTCCTTACTTCTCGAATAAACCAAAATGTCATCAATAAACTCTATCACAAACGAATCAAGAAAGGGTTTGAACACCCCATTCATCAAACTCATGAAAGCTGCAGGCGCATTTGTCAACCCGAATGATATAACTAGGAACTCATAGTGCCCGTAACGAGTCCTAAATGTCGTTTTTGGTATACCCTCAGGCCTAATCTTTAACTGATAGTAACCAGGCCTTAAATCAATCTTAGAAAAAATGGATGCGCTCTGCAACTAGTCAAAAATATCATCTATCTGAGGTAATGGATACTTATTTCGAATGGTGACCCTATTCAATTATCGATAATTTATGCACATTCTCATACTACCATTTTTTTCTTAACAAACAAGATAGGGGCACCCCATGGGGAAGCACTAGGACGAATGAATCTTTTATCCAAAAGCTCTTGGATTTGAGCCTTAAGCTCACTTAGTTCTGCCGGAGCCATGCGATACGGAGGGATGGATATGGGACGGGTACCAGGTTCTAAATCAATGCAGAAATATATATCTCTATCCGGAGGCATACCGGACAAATCAGTAGGGAACACTTCTCTAAATTCTGACACCATAGGAATAGACTCAATAGAGGGAGATTCAACCTCAACATCCCGAATATGAGCCAAATACGCCAAACAACCCTGCCCCACCAGTTTTCTAGCCCGAATAGAGGATATGATCTTAGCTGGCTTAGGCTTGTACACCCCTTCCCACTCTAACTTTTTCCTACCCGAAATCTCTAGAGTCACAGACTTAGTGTTACAATTTAAAACAGCATAATAGGGGGACAACCAAGTCATGCTTAAGATTATATCAAAGTCAGTCATATCCAAAATAACCAAATCAGCCAAAGTCTGAAAACCCATAAACAAGATAGGACAAGCATGATAGACATGGGTTACTATGACAGACTCTCCAACGGGGGTAGAAACATGGATGGGGGCATCAAGTATATCACAAATCATGTCAAATTCAGCGGCAAATCGCACGAACACATAAAAATAAGTAGAACCCGGATCAAATAACACATTAGCCATCCGGTCACATACAAGAATAGTACATGTGATCACTGCATCAGAAGACTCTGCCTCGCTCTTGCCCGGAAAGGCGTAACACTGAGCCCTGTCATCTTGGCGGGCGACTTCCCTGTCTGGCTGCGCCGTACCTCTGCCTACATTACCATTTCCCCGACCTCCATGGCCTCACTGATTTCCTCCTCGCCCACCTTGTGGACGCCCTTGACCATTATTACCATTGCCCGCGAGTACCACTGCTCTAGTCTGCTGCTGCGCGGAATCCAATATACACAGGTGGGGACAATCTCTCCTCATTTGCCCAGGTTCTCCGCAGTTATAATATGTGTGATCAAAAGATGGCCTGCTGCCCGCCGAAGAGGCGGCTCCCTGGCTATCCTGAATCAAATTCTAAGGTGGAGTTCCCGAGTAATTACTTGTATAAGCGGGCATAGCGGACTGAATTCGCCGGGCTGCAAGTGTCGGCCTCCCTGAACCTCTGGAGTAGGAACCCTGAAAGTTACTTGTGCTCTTAGCTTTCTTAGCCAACGCCTTAGCCTGCCCATCGCGCCTCATCCCTTCCACTTTCTTCACAAAATCTGTTACCTCATTAAAACTTTTCCCTGCAGAAGTCATGTGCACAGACAATACCTGTAACTCAGAGTTTAGTCCCTTTACGAACAGACGGATCCTTTCTTCCTCAGTAGTCACCAATTGCGTAGCATATCTAGACAAAGGATGGAACTTAGCCTCATAAGCAGCCATAGACATACCACCTTGCTCCAAAGCCATGAACTCATCTTTCTTACAATCTCTCAAAGTTCGGGGCACATACTTTTCTAAGACAGAGCATGAAACTGGGTCCAAGTGAGTGAGGGTAAAGCTGAAGATTTGCATTCCACATAAGCTATCCACCACTATTTAGCCTCGCCCTGAAGTTGAAAAGTCACAAACTTTACTCCATGCTGATGGACAATTCCCAACTTATGAAGCCTCTCATAACAATCTAGGATGAACTCATAGGCGTCCTCGCTCTCAGAACCATGAAACACAGGTGGTTTCAATTTCAAGAACTTAGTCAACATCTCATGCTCATTACCAGTAATTATGGGACCCAACAAAGGATGAAAGAAAGCATCAGTACCTACAGTTCCACCCACCTTGGGGACAGTAATAGCAATAGGGGGGTTGGCGGGAGTTTGAGTTGCTTGAACTGCGGGAAGAACTCCAGAACCAACCAATCCTTTCAGGAAAGACATAATATGTTGAGCTAACACTGGGTCTAAGGGAGGAATACATATAGTCTCAGTCTGCACCTCTTCCTCTTGTTCAACAGGCTCATCATTCTCAACCTCTACATTCTCATCTATCTCATAATGATGCGCAAGAGGATTCTCAATTCTGAGAGCATTATCAACCGGAGCTCCACCCCTAGCGGGTTCTACCCTTCCTCAGCCTCTACCCCTAGCTCTTCCTCTACCCCTACCTCGACCGCGACCTCTTGTTACGGACTCCTCAGCGGGCTCATTGATGAGAGCTACGGGCCTGACACCATTGAAGCGAGTGTTAACCATCTGCGAACAGAAGAGTGAAGGAGATTAGATACCAATTTGGATCACCAGATACCAATTGAAACCAAATTATAGCACAAAAGGAGACAAAAGAAACAGAGAGATTTCCTAAAGTCCTATAGCCTCTCGAAAAAAAGTACAAACGTCTCTGTACCGTTCCACAAGAATCTTCTAGACTCATTTTGGTACATCAAGATCAACGAACCTAGGGCTCTGATACCAACTTTATCACGACCCAGATCGTCGTGAGTGGCACCCACACTAACCCTCCGGTTGGAGAACTGTTACTACAACCCAACTAACCAAATCAACGAAAACTAAAGCATTTAAAAATACAGAAGCAGGTTTAAATGACTAAAGAAAAAATAGGGAGTTCCCATAAACTCCGAAAGTCTAACAAAACAATTGCGGAAATAATGCCTAGGACCTGAAAGTCAGTGTACCAAAACTCTAAAGTTCAACAAGTCTAAGAAAATGAGTGCAACCCAACTAAATCAGAGAATATCTAAAGTGCTAATCTAAGTCCGAATAAGATGGACTGAGCAAAAGGAGAACTCATGGCAGCCTAGAAGAACTGGCTCACCCTTAAATTTGATTGATCACTGATCTCCTAGATGAGGTCTGTCAGTAGCCGCCTGAAGATGCCCTGTACTCAACAAAGAAAGAGCAAGTGTAGTATCAGTACACAACCACTGTGTACTGGTAGGATCACGCGGCTATTCCAATAAGTGAAAAATATATAAGTCATTACAACATCATAACATACACCGAACATATACAATATCAATTATCATTTACGAGCAACGTACAATTTCACAATCTCAATAATATTCATATATACAACAAGTCATTGGTCCTCTCATGGAACCCATACCCAAACTGTTAGTGTGCCAGATCGTGACACCCGTTCCAATATGTATGTCGGTACGTGACATCCGATCCCAGTTAGTGCGTCAGAACGTGACACCCGATCCATTCAACATACCACAATCATAATCATAATGTACATTCTCATAATCATACAATCAAGAGGTGATTCATGGCATATTTTTATTCGTTCATACTTATTTACATTAGGTGTGATCAATAATGCAACACTCGCATACAGACATGCAATACAATGAAGCAATTACTAACATACATCACACAAACATGAAATCACAACCATCACTTACCTCGAACAAAGCTTGAACCCCTAAGAAACTTGATTCTTCCCCTTCCGAATTCTTTCCGCTTGTTCTTGGTCTACAAACAATAAATTAACACAAGGATCAATAAATGAAGCCTAATTACCCGGATTGTAATCAACATTATTAATCCTAGGCCAAACCCATGATCCAAATACCCAACTTAGGGTTTTTTCCACCATAAATCTCAGATCAAAACCCTTCCCCATGGATAATTACCCAAGAAACTAAGTTCTACGAATCGAAAAATGGATTCGGGGAGTAAAAACCTTACCTTTGGTGCTAGAAGAGGTGGAAAACCTTCAAGAAATATCCCTGGGTCGTTCCTTAGCTCTCAAGATCGAATGTTGAAGAATAATGATGTTTTTAGGGTTTATTTCTGATTTAAGTCGCGATTGTCCCGCCACAGCGGACCTCATCCCGCTATAGTGGCCCCGCCCTGGCGGGAATAATCCCACCCCGGTGGCTTGCACGGAGACAGAGAGTTAAACTAAGAGTTCTAAATCCCCATTTCAGAACACACCTTCAATCCATGACACTCAGAACTACCCGTTCACGCTAAGATCAGTTTCGGAAGTTCTACTAGTCCGAATTCAATTCCATAAAGTCATACGGGATCCTTAACGTCTTAGCTATCTACTCATGTGATCCAATTCATAATTAGATCTCCCATTTGTTACCTGATTTCCCTAGACCTCACTGACTCCGATTTCGTCCTAATCTGGACTAGGTTTGGAAATTTCAAGTTACTACCAAAAAGTTTTCCGGCCCAAAAAATTTTCCCATTGACTTTTCTATAACGACGAAAAAAGGTCGTTACAACATGAACGAAGATGGTTAGTTTATTCCAAAGATTTGAATAAGATATTTTATTTTTGTTGTAAGTTCTTTAATACGACCTATAATGCAAAGAATACTAAATTAGCTAATGAAGGTAGTAGAAATTGGAAAAATCTTACTACTAAGCTTAGAACTCATGAAACAACCAACCAACATATTATTAATATGAGTTCATGGATTGATTTAGAATTTAGATTGCGTAATAATAAAAGTATTGATAAAAACATTCAAGACCAAATTAATAGAGATAGAGAACATTGGAAAATGTATTGTCAAGAATTATTTTTGTCATGGATTGATTTAGAATTTAGATTGCGTAATAATAAAAGTATTGATAAAAACATTCAAGACCAAATTAATAGAGATAGAGAACATTGGAAAATGTATTGTCAAGAATTATTTTTGTCATGGATTGATTTAGAATTTAGATTGCGTAATAATAAAAGTATTGATAAAAACATTCAAGACCAAATTAATAGAGATAGAGAACATTGGAAAATGTATTGTCAAGAATTATTTTTGTCATGGATTGATTTAGAATTTAGATTGCGTAATAATAAAAGTATTGATAAAAACATTCAAGACCAAATTAATAGAGATAGAGAACATTGGAAAATGTATTGTCAAGAATTATTTTTGTCATGGATTGATTTAGAATTTAGATTGCGTAATAATAAAAGTATTGATAAAAACATTCAAGACCAAATTAATAGAGATAGAGAACATTGGAAAATGTATTGTCAAGAATTATTTTT